>ML739193.1:4840-50759 GCA_009193565.1 Aspergillus coremiiformis | reverse complement strand
GGGATCAGTTTCAAATATGTGAATCAATGATAAGAGTCCGGCAAAAGAAATGTCAGACAATAATAGATGGGGTGTGAAGCTGTGGCTGTGGTGGTAAATGAATGAAAGAGGGACCGAAGAACGAAGCAGCCTACAAATCACCGAGATTATGTGGAGAAAGAAACAACGCACTGATTGGGGGAATTTTCACCTTTGTTGAGACCGAGGGGAAAAAAAAAACACACACACACACACACACACACACACAAAAGAAAGAAAAGAAAAGAAAAAGAGGTCAAGAAGCAAATATCAACCGATATATTTATGTATTTATTCGCAAATCATCAACAGTCGGCCACTCCGAGATTGATTCTCTCTGTACGGAGTACTCCGTACAGCGTAAGCCAGACAGTATTTTTTTTTTGTATGTATGTATAGTATCCGTAAGGTATTTATGTATGGATTTATGCAGGTATGGACCGATCAGCCTTACCGACGCGCAGTGAAGTGGGTCAGTTGTCTAACTTAGTACTCCGTACTTCGTATGTTTACTGGGATCGATCAGCCTTGAAAGGAAAAACATATACAATACGGAGTACTCCGTAGGTATCAATCAGTCCATGTAAATTTTTCTCTCGTCCAATTCCTCCGCGTGGACTTCCACATCATCAATCTATGAACATGAAACATTACTGAGGGTAAATAAAAGGTACCAACCGGGCTGTGATTCTAACTATTGCATGGCTTTTGTTTTCTTTAAAAAAAAAAAAAAAAATTCATCACAAAGCCCATCGCATCCATTGATCCTCACATGTATTAGTATTTACCGACCTCTGCGAGGCATACCGCGTCCTCTTCCTCCACCAAGAGCCCGTTGGGCAGCACCTGGGGGAAGTCCACGGGCGGGTGCCTGAGACTGCGCAGATTCCTCGTTCTCTGTAGTGAATAGTAACGTTCTCGTGTCAGCCAATAGCAAGTCAAACCAACAAAGCAAAAAGGAATCTCGGGGGACAGCCAGAACGGGGTCTACTTACTGATGGTCTCATCTACACTCAGAATCAAGCAAGCCGCCTCCACAGCGGCTTGGATGGCATTGACCTTGACCAGACTAGGCTCCCACACGAATGCGGCCATGTTGTCCCGGACTCCCTCATTATCGAAGTCCACACCAGCCCAGACATTGCCCTTGCGGTGCTCCACGCGCAACCGGTTCAGGATGTCAGTCGCATCAAAGCCTGCGTTGTCGCACAGCTGGCGAGGAATCACCTCCAGAGCCTTGGCAAATGCCTTGACAACCGCCTGCTGCTTGTGGGGTACGTTGCGGTCGGCGAAACCGTGCATGTAGCTGGACAGTTCCATCTCGGTAGCACCACCACCGGCGACAATGGTGGTGTTCCGGAGGGCACGCTTGACGATCATGATGGCATCGTGCAAACTGCGCTCAACTTCCGCGATGAACTGCTCTGCACCACCACGCAGCACGAGCGTACAGGTCTTAGCGGCAGGGCACTCAGAAAACAGGTTGTAGCGTTCTCCACCGATCTGGCACTCCTCGAAAGTGCCGCAAGTACCCAAGTGACGGTCTTGGATGTCGCTGCATGTCGATTGTGTTGCTGCTCCGGTCGCCTGGCACACGCGGTCCATATCGTCCGACGAGACACGACCCGCGCAGAAGATGTCACGATCGGCAAAGTACCTGAGATCAGAGTTAGATAGACTCGCATGAATGGGCGTATGACAGTGATACGTACTGCGTAGCCAAATCACCGATAGGCAACTTGCTGAGCACGACCTTCGCCCCTGTCTTGTAGATAGCCTCCAGCTTGTTGTAGATGATCTGCCATTCTGCATCGACGATAGCCTGGTATTCAGACACCTGCTCGACACGCACCTCAGCGTTGTCCTTCTCACTCTTCAACTCAAGTTCAACGTTCAAGCACACAATCTTGGGATCCTTGAAGTACTTCGGCTGTTGTTCGAAACCGGCGTAAGCGAAAGTCTTCTTGAAGGCAACACCGTTGACGAAGAGGGAATCCTGGAGGCCACCACCAGTAACCCTCTTGATGCCAATCAACTTTTCGTTAAGATCGTCCTGGTCAAGTGAGAGCACAGCATCCACCACCACTAGACATCGTTAGTATCCGCTTCCATCCAGCCACACGAGAACCCTTACTCTTGGTGAAGAAGTCCGAATTGCGCTTGATAAGCTTGCTGTTCATGGCGGTTCCAGCCAAACGTCGTAGTGTTTCCACCTTCTTCTCCTCGCTTTCGCCAGCTTCAATCATGTCGACTGCGATTTCTCTCACCTTGTTGACAGCCATGGCACTCCCCCTTCGCAGGCCCTTGACGATTGTCTGTGCGCTCACGCCTTGCTCAACCAGTTCGCGAACCTCCTTCAGTATTTCACCAGCAAGAACAACGACCGATGTGGTTCCGTCTCCCACTTCGGCATCTTGGGACCGGGCAATATCAGTGAGAATGCGGGCAGCGGGGTGCACAATGTCCAGGAGCTAGTTTGGTACACTATTAGCATCAAACTATCCACAATGTTTGCCCTATCAAATCCAAGCCAAACGCACTTTCATCACTGTGGCTCCATCGTTCGTGATGGTCTGCCTGCCGTTACCGTCGACAAGTAACAAGTCCCCTCCATACGGACCGAGAGTGCTCTTGATGGTAGATTGCACGGCCACACAAGCATTGATGTTAGAAATGATTTGGCCCTTTCCTTGAGAGGTGTCCGTGCCTAATCGATCCAGTATCGTGGAAAAGTCAGCAAACAGGACACATCGGACACACAGAGAGGGGGGTTCAGAATGCGGGCAGGAAACGGACCCTCCTTAAGCACAATGATAGTGGGTGCCTGGCCAGCGAAGGCCATTTTGATTAATTTATTTCAAAGAAGACCGGTAAATAGAGCTGGTGAAGCCAGACAAAGAATAAGACACGCACGGAAGATGGAAAGTGGCCCTGAAAGTTACCAACTCGGGTTCAGTAATAATTGCTCTCGACCAAAATTTCCCCGAGCTTCTCGATTGTCGCCAAAGCACTGAGGCGGTGACCAATCAAATACCGCGTCTCCGCAACCCTACAACTTGAACTTGCACTTCCATGAACGCCTCTTAACAAGTGATTTGAAGTTTTCTATAATACGGATAGGACATCGCCTACCAATTTGGACTGCCTGAAAATCGATCGTTTGGTCTATTTCATATCATTGATTATGATCTTCACGTCACTTTCTATACTGTTATATAATACAAAATCCCACAACCGTAGTTATGCAATGGTGCATAACGATGCAAGCTCAACTTGCATTGAACGCCGTCGAGTAATGCTATGAGAAAGAAGAACCAGAAAGGAAACATAAAATCTCTCCAGATAAAGAAGAAGGCGGAAAAGGAAAAAGAAAAATAGAGAGGGGGACCAGCAGGATATCACGTAAAGTCCAAATCATCATCTGGCTGTCCAACATACTGGTACTTGGCTAGGATCTGATCGTGGTGCACGTCGCTTACTTGTGAATGCACAAGCCCGAGTGCATCATGATGGAGCACCGATGCTGGATCTGCATCAGAGGGGTCGTCAACCATCATATGATAATCACTAGCAGCATGATGCTGCACATCGTCATCAAAATGCGAGCCAGGCAGGCCATGGGAGCCGTGCGTGTAAGGGTCATTCAAGGAATCATGAGTTTGGAACCGGGGGAGCTGTTGGTTGATATCGATGATTTGTGGGTCAAGAGGCATAACTGCGTAATCGCTGATGGAATCTGCAGATTCTTGAACAATAGATTGATGAGCGGTGACAAAAGGATCCTGGGTTTGGTGAGTGTCAAGAGACACATGGTCCATAAGCGAGTTGGCTCCCATGCTCTCACTCATTGGCAAACTAGGCTCGTTCTCGCGACTGCTCGGTTGATCTTCTTCGACTGGTGCCGCTTCGTTTTGGAACAATGTGCTGGTCAAGGGCGATTTGAGAGTCTCCTTGCACTGGGGACAGTCTCGGATGACCCCGCTTACAGTTTCCTTGATCCGGACCCAATGATACTTGACTGCAATGGCTGCTGTGGTCTTATTGATTCCGGCATGCTGCTGAACATGCATCTCCCGAGCAATATCGTACTGCTGTTGCGGGTCCGATACTACCTCTTTGTCTTTCAGCATTAGCTTCTCGGTTTCACCATCATCTCCCCCAACCAATTTATAGTGCGTGGCGGCACTTCTCAGTCGGCTTTTCTCAGCTCTGTCGGCACCTCTAGGATATTTCGAATGCTTCAAATAGTATCGGATCTTGTCAAAACGATCCTGCGTGATAGAGTCCTCACCATCGGGTCCCAAATCCCGGCCGTATATGATCGCATCAACATATTGGCCGGGGTTGGAGACTAGCCTACCACCTCCTGGTATTTTACCGATCCGCTTGAAACCAAGAGAATCCCAAAGGCGGCAAGAGGCAACATTACTCTCATAGACTATGTTGAACATGGCATACGTATATCCCTGTTGAATGTCAGAAATGTGAGACTTCGGACAAGCCCGCAACCAATTCCCAGAGTAGTAGCCAACTGGACTAACAATGTGTACACCGAGAGTGCCATTGAAACAATGAGTACTGACCAGTTTTGGAGCCCACTCTAAGTACCCTTCCCCCATCAGTCGACCCACGCCTCGATTTCGGGAGGCATCGGTAACAAGGAACATGCTATTGCAGATATGACTACTACGACCGGGGTAGTTGGGTCGGACGGTGAAACTGCCCAGACAGATCTTAGGCCAATTCACTCCCGCCCTATCCATGGCTTCGACTTCCTGTGTACTCTTGATATCCCCAAGCAGCATGATAGCACCGAAGTTAGAGAACCAGTAGTGCCTAAACTCGGCATACGGAATAGGGTCAATCATAGCATAAGTATCGCCCTTTTCAATCTCACTATTTAATTGGTCCGATAGATAGCCCAACAGAGACGACGGCACCTCATCGGGTGACAGAAAGGGCACCAACGTTGCGACAGAAACGCGATCCCGAAGGATAACTTGTCGAGGGTAGACATCGGGCAGCAGTTCCTGGTCTGCAGGTACCACCATAGATGCTAGATCCCCATGTACAGCAGGCATGTTGTCGCCTTGGGACGGGCGAACAGGTCACGGGACTGTTTACCATTATTAGTTCGATTGAGCAAATATCAAACATTCCTTAAGGTAGTTCGCTGAAGTTGCAGCTGCGAGTCGACAGATGACAAATTTGCAATGCCAGGCGGGGGAGGGGTTGGGCAGACACTGCCATAATGCATCCATCACACAGACTACGATTCACGCAAAGGATACAAGAGGGACCCAAGTAGGAAAAACCGTGGCAAGAACATTACCGCAAAGGGGGGTCTAGAAGCACTGACTTTCTGAGGGCGAGTTCGGAAACAACGTTTCTCCTTCAGGTTTAATACTTCGATTGTTCCCGATGGGGGGCACTTCGAGGACCGCCGAGTATTCTGGAGTCCGGAATGATGTGAACGCAGCAAAAGAAAACGTCGTCCCGCTGGCGGGTTTATGGTTGATCCGAGGAATGGGGTTCTAACCTGATCGGGCTCACATTGTATGCCTTAGGCATGTACAATAGTATACCTAGGTGTACGTACGGAGTACATACATACATAGATACCAGTACGGTAATGATCATTTTTCAGGAGCTGTACTCCTACCTACCGTATGTCACGGGTGATTTGGACTCTTAAGGGGATTGTCTTCTTTTGCCCAGGTACATACAATCTTACTATACCTCTGGATGGAGTACCACCTATCTTCACTATATATTTTTCAAGTGTGAAGGGCATGCCTTTACTAAGTCCTAATATTGGAACAGCCCTCCAGCTGATCCAGACAACTTCTCTACCTGCAAGTATCTCATTCGTTGGAACAAACTTCCCCACATACGTAACCAACTCCTAAGAGCCATGGAGAGCTGTCAGTGTACATACTTTAGTAAGTAGGTTATATCATTGAACTTCTTTCATAAGTTGGACACTACTTCAAGTTATCAATACTAATCATGGATTCACCATGAATCATCTTCAATATTATCCTAACACTCTAGAACCCCTTCAGATAAGTAGGGACAGTTTGCAGAATACACTTCATGAGCTCCGCATTGCTGTTAATCATGGAGCTTCTCTAGTGCAGCGAGACTGTCCTCCTTCAGTGGAGTGGGATAATACTGGTCTGTATGTAGGAGTAGCAGGTATTGTTGTGACTCATCACACAGAACAACGATATAGGACATTTTTAAAGTCTTCTCGATGCCTGCATTACTGACTGCGTTTTAGGCATCGCTCTCACATTTCTGCGCCTAGATCGTCAAGCGCTATCCCTAACAGAGCCAGACATGGCCCCCATGGATTTCGGCAAACTAGCCAGAGAGCGAATCGTGTCGCATGGGCCAGATGTGCCGTTGAAACCAGGAAGATTGTCGCCTTTGAGTTCATCTTCCCCTGTAGCGGCGGCTGTGATGCGTCTCCTAGCGGCGGCTACGGTTGGTGACGTTGTTCTCGATGGTGACATTACTTGTCTTCAAGAGGCTGTCAAGCTGGCACTGCAGAATGGGCCCATGGTATCCCATAAAAATCAAATTATGGGAGGGGATGAGCTTCTCTACGGTCGTCCCGGACTGCTGTGGTCTATTCTTAATCTCCGATTCTCTAACTTTGATAAGGCCACGAGCAAGCGCCTGCAGCCTGTTTTTGATGCTGGACCTCGTATTGTTGATGTAATCGTAGATGCCGGAAGGCAGGGACGGAAGGACTATATTCAAATTTATGGAGAGAAAGGTGCACTGCCCCTTATGTGGTCGTGGAAAGAAGGTCGATTTTACCTGGGAGCGTGAGTGTCACCGATGACCCCAAAGAGACCCCCATAAGACACAAAAGACTGACTAGATAACTAAAGTGTTCATGGCATTGGTATGTACACACAGAAAAACGAATATTGGAATCACTTTTTTTTTTTCAGCTAATACCTCGCAGCCGGTGTTCTCGCGATTATTCTCGCCTGTCAGGCCGAAAACATCAACGATGGCACGTCACGCAATTATTTCCCTTGGATAGCCGGTACTATCACAGGTCTATGCAAAATATGTATTGCAAACAATGGCCATCTTCCCACACGCATTCCTCCTCCTTCTCGGCATTCTTCCCCACTTGTCCAGATATGTCATGGTAGTCCTGGTATGTTGCTTCTTATGGCTTGTGCAAGAAGAAGTCCTCTGGTTGTTGAATATTGGGAACCCGAATGGGATGAAGCTATCCATTTAGCGGCTGAGAGTATTTGGAGGGAAGGACTGGTCTCGAAAGGTGGCAGTCTGTGCCATGGAATTGCTGGGAATGCACTGCCGCTGCTGTTAATGCACGACAGTATCGAGTATGATGTGGAATTAATGCAGACAGCGAAGCGCAACTACATGGACCGAACCGAGACGACCGAGACGAAATGTATAGGGAGAAACCTCTCAAGTGACTATTTCCTGTCCAGAGCGCTAACACTCTTACTGCATGCGCGAGAGACACCGCCTTACAACACTTCACCCAGGGCCTCGTCGAATGTTTACCGCATGCCTGATCATCCGTTCTCCCTTCATGAGGGGCTATCGGGAACGGTTTGTGCATGGGCCGATGCTTGCGTGGCCATTCAAGCTAGATTGCGGAAGATGGATCTGGAGCTGGAGGGCAATGAACCGGTCTTGGAGGCTGCTTTGCGAATGGACCCAACATTCAAGGAATTAACGAGTCGACAGTTAGGGTTCCCGGCCATTGCTTACCATAGACCGACAGGCCTACTTTAACATATGCCTGAACATTGAAATCTGCTGGTGGGAAAAGGCAACGGGGAAAGCAGATATATATGTTTAATTTGTGTTCCAGGACCACCCAGTCAAAATTGCATGCCGTGCTCTGTAGCTGAACGTTGACGTGGCCCGGGCTTGCTATCTTCGAACAAAAAAAAAAAAAAAAGAAAGATTTGGAGTGTATAGCCAGAAGCACCATAAGTAACACTGTATCGAATGATCACCGAAGCAATGCAAAGGGCCAAGGAGAGAGGACAAAGTTAGACCAGACCAAAGCCAGACCGGTACACTGGAGGTTGGCCAGACATCTCTGTTCTAAATTCGACATGCTTCGGCATGAAATTTCCATGTGGCACCTCAACAGCCACCCTGAACCGACGCCAGCAATTATCATATTGGTGATACGAGTCACCACAAAAGGTACAGCGCGTGAGTGTTGATCGTGCCTTGGTTTGTGCTCTGGGTTCTGGCTGACTTTGGCTTCTCACCCTGGTGATGCGTTGTTCCCGACGCATCTGTTGGATAACATATTCATTGATCTCCCCTTGACTGGGATTTTTGCCGTACCGTTTAACGGATTCATTGCGGCATGGGGCATTTTCATCTCGCCTCATCTGCTGAACAACAAACATATTTATCTCCTCCTGCGTACGCGCTTCAGAATTTGAAGGTCCATCAAAGGAAGGATGAGATGTGGGTTTGCTTCGCGCATGTTGAATAGCATTCTTTTTTTGTCGCATGACTGTTTCGTGCCTAATGGCCAGTTCTGCCAGCTCTTTGAATGTCATTCTATTCGCCGGATTTGGAGCGTTCAATCGACCATCACGGAGCATATCCGTTGCCCAGTCGTTCCATTGGGGTTGTGACTTTAACTTCTGAAGAAATAGGATGTTGATTTGCAAATCTGGGATTTGAAAGTCTTCGTCAACCTGGGTCTGGCCCTCTCGCATGGCGTCGATTAACGCGATGAAATCGGAGACTGTATCTGATTTGGCCGAGTCGAGGTCCAATACCTCGCTGATTTGATGTATCATACGGATATTTCGCTGCCAGGTATTCATGTTGACGAATGGCAAGACAATTATTCGGGTTGGATTACTGGATGATCAGGTGTTTTGAAGGGAGTGCTCAGTTGAGAGAGTAATGGAGCTCTTTGTTTATTTTTTCTTTCTTTCTTTCTTTCTTCTCTTCTCTTTAAGATTGGATAGATATAGAAGAAATGACGTCAGGGGATATCCATACAATCATAATGTACGATGTACGGAGTACTAAAATTACCAGTGTATAGATTCACTGTACGGCGTACATACAATACAGTACATTTCTTCAGGTACGGTACTTTTACTACTTAGTAGTACTCCGTACTTCAATGAGACTCCTCCATACTTTGTACATCTGCTCACAACTGTCGTTAGGTTAAACAAGTTCTGCGCCCCATTACGAGGAAGTGGCACTGTGGCAGTGTGGATGATCATAGGGGCCAGTTTTGCCTTGGCTTTCTGAAGCAATTTACTACTAACTCTAGTAGTACTAAGATATGGGTAATGGTGCCCCCCTCGACATTCAATTAACTTGAATTATATCGCCTACCAGCGTGGGTCTTCTTCAATCCCTCAAACAAGCCTCGATGAATTTAACACTCAAATGCTATGATTCTGTCAAATTTAACCCCCTTTCACTCGCTCTCAGCAAGTACTAACTAGTAGTATCGAGGATGGATCTTGTACCCCCCTCTTACCAGTCCGCAACAGCTAGAGATGCATGGTCCATTATTGCTGAATATATTCCATCTAGCGATCTATGTGCGACGGCATTGGTCTGTCGGAATGGCATGCACTCTTTATGCCGTTCTTGTGGGGTGATCCTGCTTCTCATTTCGGCACTGATAATGATGCCGTTTATGGTAGGTAATACTACTAATTTACCATCCACACCATTTTCCGTAATCCAGAGCTGACAAGACATCGGTAATATAGTTGCCCTGACCAGGTTTAGGAGAACTCTGAGGTATGCCAGGGTGGAGGTCCGGATGCTAACTCATACCCTTCACTTGCCTCCTGCGCTCTCGGAAATTTACGGTGGCCCACGACCGGAATGGTTGAAGGAGATTCTCGAGTATCTGCCGCGTCTCCAATCTCTGATTGTTTCTAAGTTGCCTTTCTTTGACCATAATGCTATGGTAGCTCTGAGAAGCAAAACGAACCAAGAACAAGCCAACGAGGCAGTCCCCCACACGTATAATGTCCATCTATTGCTGGCGGACCAGGAACCTAATACAACTTCCCAAGGGCTCGCAGAGGCACTATTACGTTTCCCGGAACTGATATACCTTGATCTGTCTTATACAACTCCCGCTCGAGATCTTAGCGTTCTGTCTGCATTGTCTCAGTTGGAGCGTCTTCAGGTCTTGAAACTCCGGGGGATTGGCTTGAAGGATAGTGATGCGGAGTTCTTAGGGAATGCCATCGGCATCAGGGTCCGCTATCTAGATCTGCGGGACAACAGGCTCACTGATATGGCCGTGCGATCTTTATTGCAAGCCTCTTTCCTATTAGCAGGCAATCCCACAGTCAACTACGGCTCAGGAGGAGGAGCGATGTCACATGGACTTTTCGCGCAAGCAACATCGCCTTCATCTAATTCGAAGTGGCTCAGCTCCGCCACATTAGATGAGCAGTTCAGAAAAGCGTTAACACAGCCCTTAACAGGCCGTTCGTGGGTTGAGAACGTCCCACATGTAGGTATCACTCATCTATGGATCGCAAACAACCGAATCACAGTCGAGGGCGTCGCTAGTCTTCTAGCTTCATGCCGACTGCATGCTCTTGATGTAGGGACAGTTGATACTGCTGAGTCCATCTGGGACCAGCGTATTATTACATCCTACCACAAGGCACCTCGAAAGCTTCCTGGCGCTGAGAAGTTGATACCAATTCTGAGTTCTACCGCGAAAGAGAATCTGGTATACTTACGCGCTCACCATGTTGTTTGCACCGCCGATACTCCATGGAAAGACCCCGTGTCGCCAGATGGTTTCTTAGCTGAACTTCCGACCGAACGCGAGCATACAGAGGACCAAACCCATGAGCTAGACGCTGCGAACATGATCCACGAGCTCCCAACAGAGGAAGCTCCTATTTTTGAGCTTCCGGGATCGACTCCACGACTTTCGGGACATGGCAGTGCACAGCTGCCTGTTCGCGAAGATGCGTCACTACCATTACGAAGGCGAGGATCCGTTTTCGCTCCCGAGGTGGTTGAGACTATTCAGCCTAGGGCAGATGATACTGTCACACCTAACACCACTAGGCCAGTCTATTCGGCTGATGTCCACGAAGGTTTAATTCCGACTGAGTTGGAGTTCGATGGGACTTCGGAAGCGCCTGGCACAATCCTAAGATGTGCATCTCCCTTAATGATGGAAGATCCAAAAACCCAAAAAATCCAAGAACTCCTTTCCAAACGGCCCAAAACTTCCACATTGCCACGGAAGGATCACAAGGAGAACGACTTCCCGTATTTGCATCCTTCTTACATTCCGCATCTTGAGACATTAGTATTGACTGATGTTCCGTCCCATGTGCCGCCAAGCTCTCCAATTCTAAGGTCTCTAATCCGCTTCATAACAGCCTGCTCAGATGAAGCATTACTGGCGACGCTCCAAGCAGGATCTGACTATTCACTACCACCGGGTCGAGCTCGAGCCAAGGCCGAGCAGGGACGATCTCGGTCTCTTTTTGCTCTACGCCGCTTGGTACTGGAAGTCACTCCTGTGGAGAAAAGAATTGCTAAATTGACTGCGTGGAAACCATTGAGCTCCCAACAAGGACCTTCAAAGTCAAGCACTGGGGATCGGGATTCAGAGAAGCTGTGGACAGCGGCGGCCAACGACTTCAGTTTCTTCGGCGAGGATGAATGCGGGGTGCCAGATAATGATCCAGGGCGGTACTTCCCCATGGCCGTTCTCAACGAAAAGGTCAGTCTGATCCCAGAGGAGGATGATTCTTCTGATTCGGGAAATTCAACGCCTGCTGCCTCTATGCCGAAATTACACCGAGCCAACTCCAATTCCTCACACGACAGGCATTCAGGGCTAGCACTTAATACTGGCCGCGCAGGGTTGTCTCAAATCGAAGTCGCAGAGGTTGACCTTGTTGCTGAGTTGGCCGCCTTCCGACGCTCAAAGAAACATGAATATGAAGATTTGTTGCGCAGGGATCGGAAGAGAAGAAGTACAAGCGGGACTACATCTTCACTCCTCTCCCCATCGGGATCGCTATCATCCTTCGGGCCATTGTCCCCTTCGCCAAGCCTATCCACCTTAGCAGCAGTCTCAGCTCCTCAATTGGCTATGTCGCATTATGTGGAAGGACATTGGAAGGGGGAAGTGAAAGTTGTCCGGAACCCCGCGCCCAAGGGTCGGAGTGGGGTGGTTGATATGTATGGAAATTACTTTGAGAAGGGATATCTGTATCCTTGAAAGCCTTGCAAGCCTTCGTATTGAACATATTGCCAATTTGCCATACTTGGCAGTCGCTGTCAAGGCCGCGAGCATGTATTTACTACACTTTTTTACATTGTCATTTATATACTAGGAGCGATCACCTTGAGTATTCCGAATTGAACAAAGTTCCAGTTGAGTCAACCGTGATATCGAAGAACCCTCATGAGTTGGCCACGGTCCGTGAGACTACATATTGGAACAAATACGAAGCGAGGCCGCTCAGCTTTTCTGCGGATGGAATGAAATCGTTGGATTATCTTGTCATTTTCTTTCATTCGTTATGACAAACTTGGATTCATTTCATCACCAAGTCAAGACGTCGACATACAAAGGAATCATGAAAGCCCCTGACCGAGCCAACGGGGTGCATCCGGTGCCGTCTCCATTGGGCTGTGATCGTTTACCTTTTCGAAGAGTCAATGCTTAGGTTTTGTGTGTTGTTTTATTGCGTCTCCTGCCCACGGGCGACCCGTAATGCAAGCCTTGAACCCCGAAACTGAAACCCATTCATTCCATTTGAACCGAGTAAGAAAGTCTGTTCAGTAAAGAAACAAGAAAAGAAACAAGCCTTTTAAACTAATCCCATTTTTCTCTTCCTTACATAGCCTTAGCGGCCTGAGGGGGGTTCAGCTTCTTGCCGTCCTTGTTGTACCTGATGCGAGGAGGAGGGGCACGGTTGCGACGACCTTCCCGGGAACGAACACTGTGGACAGATCCGTTAGCTTGATTCAATTTTTCCTGGTATTCCATAAATGTCGCCGAAGCCCATCCTGATTCGGGAATGCGTACCGAACAATCTTGCCGTGGATAGCGCAGGAGACACAGTACTGCAGCTTGAGGTACATCTTGGGGACGGCGTAGTCAGTGAAGACGGAGGCGTCAGAGATATCACCTGTACAGTAGAAATAGCCGAGTCAGTCCCAGATGCGGTTGGAAATCGTATCCCATCAATTCGTGCGCCCGCTGTTGCCCTTGTCTTCTTTCATAGCTCCATTCCCCAATTCCAGGATCGACTCCAGCTCTTCCGAACAACAGCGCGCGGGGCGAATCTGGGTTTCAATTGCGGGTATCAGGTTCGAACATACGGATGGCAGCGGACTCAACCATGTTGCGGATGGTGAATCTCTTGATGGCCTTGTCCTTGGGAGTGCAGCGAGCGCAGTTGGAGCAGCGCACGGGCTTGACGTGGCCGCGGCCGTTCTTGTTACGACCGCTGTAAGATTGTTAGTTTTCCTGATTTCAAAACACATGGCGCCTTTCCGTTTTCCATATTCAAAACACTCGTCGGTAACCGGGTTCCCACGAATATACCGGACCGTAGGCGTCATATCATCAAGACACGCATAGAATGAAATCGGACGGGTATAGGAGAAAGGGTCGGTCCTTACTTGTTCGCCCTCTTCTTGACCATCTTGACGGCTTTTCTCTGGAATTATGGGTCAGAGAATGAAGAGTCAGGGGTAAGGGGGAGGTTGTCGCGTACTTGGCTTGTCGGGTTTGGTTGTCGTGAAGCACCGGAAGACTCGTGATGAGGTTGTGCGAGGCCGGTCATGTGCAAAAGCCCTATACCCTTAAGCGAGGCCTGGTCACGGGATGCGTCGATACCTGAGGCAGAGCGGACGGGAGGATGTTTTCCTGGCCTGAGGCACACACAATCGAGCCAGGCCGGAACGCATGATGTGTCCACGTGCCGATCCCCCCTGTATTGATGGAAAGCCGAGAGCCTTACAATACACCAATACGGGCACTTTGTTTACTTTACCGGTTCATGATGGAACAAGAGAGGTAGTTAATGGTCCCATCTTTTTCCAATCTCCCGTAAACTAACAGCAATAGTTCGTCCAACCCGACGAGTCTAAACCCACTTGGGACCCCCTTGTCTACCCGTAACTTTCTCGTAGGCGTTCAATTTGGTATCCCGACGTGGTCTCTCTCTCTTTCTCTCTCTCTTTCCTCTCTTTTCCTTACCTTTGTTCTCTGGTTTATCACCAATCGAGTCTTACCGAGTCCCTATTGAACCTATCTCCGATCCCCTTTCTTCCCAATTCCCTCTACCTTCACCTGCACCATCACTCTCTCCCCTCTCACAATTCGCAGAGTGTCAATACAGACCCTCGGTGGACAATATGTCGGCCACTGGAACGTACAGGGGAACTACTACTGGTCACAAGACTGTGGGCAGAGGTAGGCTGCCTGACTTTGATAGTCCGGCATCCCACATTCCGCGCCCTCGGCCTGATACCGCTTCTTCTTCCACTCCCACTCCTCACACTCCTTCCAGCGACATTGGAAGTTCAACAATGAGTGCTGCCAGCAGACAAAGACAGAACCAGTCGAAGCGAGATGAGGTATGGTATTTCTTCCCCGGTTACGTTGTGACGCTTTAGAGCGTTGATGAAGCTTCTGGTCTTCATCACATCGGTCGCATTCTTCACCGTCCTTTTTGGTTTTAAAATCTATCGCGCCTGTCCTGTCCTGTCCTGTCCTGTCCTCTTTCTCCCCAACCCACCCAGTTGTAGCTTGAGATAATGAAAATGGTTATTCAACTCTCTACTCCTTTTCTAATACCTCAATCAGGCTATCCGCCGAAAGATGGAGGCGGACCTCAACAAGAAGAGGCATGCCCCGACAAGGGCGCATCGCTCTCGAAAAGCTCCTCCAGGAACCGTTCTCGCCCTAAAACCTAGCCAAGCTCTTCAGATCAAGCCTAACACCACCATTGCGGAGGCCGCTCAATTGATGGCAGCGAAGCGGGAGGACTGTGTTCTGGTTACCGACGATGATGATCGCATATCCGGAATTTTCACCGCTAAGGATCTCGCGTTTCGGGTGGTGGGAGCTGGTCAAAAAGCCCGGGATATTACGGTCGCCGAAATCATGACCAAGAACCCCTTGTGCGCAAGAACCGACACCAGTGCTACCGATGCACTCGATCTCATGGTTAGGAAAGGGTTCAGACATTTGCCGGTTATGGATGAAAACCAGGACATTTCGGGTGTCCTCGATATTACCAAGTGCTTTTACGATGCGATGGAGAAGTTGGAGCGCGCCTACAGCTCATCCCGCAAGCTATATGACGCATTGGAAGGTGTGCAAACGGAACTCGGCTCCAATCAACCCCAGCAAATTATTCAGTATGTCGAAGCCCTACGCTCGAAGATGTCTGGACCGACCCTCGAGACCGTTCTGGATGGTCTGCCCCCGGTTACAGTCTCCGTCCGCACGTCCGTGAAGGAAGCAGCCTCTCTGATGAAGGAACACCATACCACCGCCCTATTGGTGCAGGACCAGGGCTCGATCACCGGTATCTTCACTAGCAAAGATATCGTGTTGCGTGTCATCGCTCCTGGTCTCGACCCGTCCACATGCAGTGTCGTTCGTGTCATGACTCCTCACCCTGATTTTGCCCCCACGGACATGAGCATTCAAGCTGCGCTCCGAAAGATGCACGGTTAGTCATGACCACCATAAACTTCCAGATAGAGTGTCTGACCATTAACCTTTGATAGACGGCCACTACTTGAACTTACCAGTTATGAATGAGGCGGGCGAGATTGTTGGAATGGTTGACGTGCTGAAGCTCACATATGCCACCTTGGAACAGGTCAGTAGATGACTGTGGTGCCCGAAAGACTGGCTCAGAGTATCTAACCGGATTTTCAGATCAATTCAATGTCAACACAAGATGACGAAGGGCCAGCATGGAACAAGTTTTGGCTGTCTATGGATCATGAGTCCGATTCGATGGTATCCGGTAGCCAACAGCCTAATCATCGGTCAGTGCTCAGTCCTGAGTCTCCGAAGGCTAGTTATGACACGAGAGACAGTGTGCTCCCTAACGAGTCTGCTTCTCACCACGGCGGTGACGAGCACTCCGAATACATCGATCATCATCCTCACGGCGAACCTGTTCCGTTCCCCTTCAAATTCAAGGCCCCGAGCGGCCGCGTTCACCGAGTTAACATCCTCCCAACTGCTGGCGTTGCTGATTTAGTCGCTCAAGTTACGGCCAAGTTAGGCTCCGAGGTAGAAGCTGTCGGCGGTGCGCCAACCTGCGAGGAGGGCAAACTTAGTAACACGGGCTATGCTCTGAGCTACATGGACAATGAGGGAGATACTGTCTCGATCACCACTGATCAGGACTTGGCTGATGCGGTGACTCTGGCACGGCAGTCGCAGCGGGACAAGGTTGATCTTTTTGTTCTCGATCCTACACAGCCCCCAATTCCTACAACTATCGAACCCCAACCGGCACTTGCCAAGTCCGTGGAGGAGAAGAGCTCTCTAGTCCCCGAGGTAGAGGTGTCAGAAGAACCATATGCGTCCAAGCCCCGGTCTCAGACATCCTTGACACATCAGCCGGATGAGCAATTCATTGCTGGCGTGCCCAACGAGTTGCTCCTTCCCGGTGCGATCGTCACATTGGCAGCTGTCATTGCGGGTGTCTTCGTTCTGAGCCGAGCCACTACACGGTGATGGATGACTAGCGAGCATTGTTTTGATATTGTTGAATCGGTGGGACTGTTGTACCTCGTTCCTTTTGTCCTTTCGTCAGTGTGACCCAAGAGCGCTATTTCTCTGCATCTTTTGGCCTCCTCTGGACGGGGGGGGGGGGATTTTTTTCTCTAAGGCTGTTTTTCTGCATTGTTAACTTTTTAATTTTTGACCTTGATTGTTCGGATAGCGCTTCTGTGATAAATGAGAGCCTCGTGATTTTATCTTTACCGAGAGTATAGAGACATTTTTGGGGATTATCAGCGATGAGATGAGGATCAGAACAATGATAATAGAAGGTATAGAAGGTAGTGATATAGGTTAGTGAGGTGTAGGGTCACCACATACTTGCAATCCTACTGGTTACTTGCCGTTGTTTCAACTTGTTTGTCGGTTTCTGCCCTGATGCCTGGATGCCTGAGGATGCCTGAGGATGCCGGCGACTGCCTGAGGATACCCGAATCGGGTCTAGTGCGGCGTTGCCTTCGAATCGCTGGAATTTTTTGGTTGGACTTTTTGGCTGCTCAGTTCTCGCATCCCACATCGACTTATTCTCTGCCTCGCGAACCTCTAATTCTCCCCTCCAGTTCGTTAGCAGCTCTGTACCCAGCTGGGATGCTGAGCCTGCATTCGAACTGTGTGTTTTCTTGAGAGATATCGCATTTACTAACCCTTCTTGCATAACGGGTCTTTGGTCACTATTTCCCCCCTCTATATCCACCACCCCCCCCCCCCACCGCCAAAACAATTCTAGAAAAATCCTATTTAACCGCTACCCCCTCTCATCTCTTGGGTTCCGCACTGAGCCCACCTTTGAACGCCTTCCCGGATCGCGAGTTACTTGGTCTCATTCGGCTGGATCTGTCAGTCAGCTTACGCAGACGAGATGTCCTTGTTACCTCCCGAGGTCCATTCCGCCCTCTCGCAGCTGCTCCGCGCACTGACTACCCCGGATAACGCCGTCCGTACCCAGGCCGAAGAACAGTTGAATAATGATTGGATTCAAGGTCGTCCGGATGTTCTTTTGATGGGCTTGGCGGAACAGATTCAGGGCGCAGAGGATGTAGTAGTAAGTGTCTCGAAAGTGAAATACAAGGGGGACAGGTCGCAGACGGATAATCTTACTCCAAGGCCTCCTCCACCATGGGTCCTGATCCTTATTCTTATTGATTACAACAGACACGTACATTCGCTGCGGTACTGTTCAGGAGAATATCCACCAAGACTCGGAAAGACCCGGTCACAAATGAAGCCAAGGAGCTCTTCTCAACACTGACTGGAGAACAACGCCTGGTCATTCGACAGAAGCTGGTGGCTTGTCTGACGACGGAAACGGTGACGGATGTCCGAAAGAAGATCGGCGATGCAGTGGCGGAAATCGCGAGACAGTATACGGATAACGGTATGCAGACTGGACGACCTGGAAGATCCTAGGATTGACGAGTGACTCTTCTAGGTGACCAATGGCCTGAACTTCTTGGGGTCCTTTTCCAAGCCAGTCAATCCCCCGATGCTGGCTTGCGCGAAGCCGCTTTCCGTATCTTCTCGACCACTCCCGGTATCATTGAAAAGCCCCACGAGGATGCCGTTCAGGGTGTGTTCGGCAAGGGTTTCAAGGATGATGTTGTATCTGTATGTCCATTCGGCACCAGCGCCCATGAATGGCAGACTTTTTTGACCCTTGGTTTTTGCAGGTGCGCATTGCTGCCATGGAGGCTTTCGCTTCGTTCTTCCGCTCAATCTCGAAGAAATCCCAGCCCAAGTTTTTCCAGCTTGTACCAGACCTTCTCAACGTTTTGCCGCCGTTGAAGGAGTCGTCTGAAAGCGACGAACTCTCTGCAGGATTCTTGGCCCTCATCGAGCTGGCCGAGATTTCCCCGAAGATGTTCAAGGGCGTGTTCAACAATCTGGTCAAGTTCAGCATCAGCGTGATTGCCGATAAGGACCTTAGTGACCAGGTTCGCCAAAACGCCTTGGAACTGATGGCCACATTTGCGGACTACTCCCCCAGCATGTGCAAGAAGGACCCCGAGTTTGCACAGGAGATGGTCACCCAGTGTCTGAGCCTAATGACTGACATTGGCATTGATGATGACGATGCTTCCGAGTGGAACGCATCCGAGGACGTAAGTTGTTCGCGTTTGTTCTGTGTCTCTTGATATTCTGACCTTTGTAGCTTGACCTGGAGGAGAGCGACCTCAACCATGTAGCTGGCGAACAGTGCATGGACCGTCTGGCAAACAAGCTCGGTGGGCAGGTCATCCTTCCCGCCACCTTTTCTTGGATCCCCCGGATGATGTCTTCGTCGGCCTGGCGTGATCGCCACGCGGCCCTCATGGCCGTTTCTGCTATCTCGGAGGGCTGTCGTGACCTGATGGTTGGCGAGCTGGACCAGGTGTTGGCACTGGTTGTTCCTGCTCTCCAAGATCCCCACCCTCGGGTTCGCTATGCAGGCTGCAACGCCCTGGGTCAGATGAGTACAGACTTTGCTGGCACGATGCAGGAGAAATACCACACGATTGTGCTGAACAACATCATCCCGGTCCTGAACAGTGCCGAGCCCCGCGTCCAGGCGCACGCTGCCGCGGCTCTGGTCAATTTCTGCGAGGAGGCCGAGAGAAAGGTTCTTGAGCCGTACCTTGCCGATCTTTTGCGGCACCTTCTGCAGCTCCTGCGCAGCGACAAGCGCTATGTGCAGGAACAGGCTCTTTCCACCATCGCCACGATTGCTGACTCCGCTGAGAATGCCTTCGATCAGTATTATGATACCCTGATGCCTTTGCTCTTCAAC
The DNA here is from genome assembly GCA_009193565.1 of Aspergillus coremiiformis. Classification (NCBI taxonomy): domain Eukaryota; kingdom Fungi; phylum Ascomycota; class Eurotiomycetes; order Eurotiales; family Aspergillaceae; genus Aspergillus; species Aspergillus coremiiformis. Next base: position 31,155 of record ML739193.1, on the reverse strand, counting down.
GTGCTGAAAGAGGAGCAGTCCAAGGAATATCGTCTTCTACGCGCCAAGGCCATGGAATGCGCCACTCTAATTGCACTGGCCGTGGGTAAGGAGAAGATGGGACAGGACGCTCTGAACCTGGTGCAGCTGCTGGGTAACATCCAGCAGAACATTGTTGATGCAGACGACCCACAGTCACAGTACCTGCTCCACTGCTGGGGCCGCATGTGCCGCGTCTTGGGCCAGGACTTCGTTCCTTACCTCCCCGGTGTGATGCCCCCTCTTCTGTCTGTCGCAGCTGCCAAGGCAGACATCCAGCTGCTGGATGATGAGGACCAGATTGACCAGGTCGAACAAGACGAGGGCTGGGAGCTGGTGCCTTTGAAGGGCAAGATCATCGGTATCAAGACCAGCGCCCTGGAAGACAAGAACACTGCCATTGAATTGATCACCATCTATGCTCAAATCTTGGAAGCTGCCTTTGAGCCGTACGTTCTGGAGACTATGGAGAAGATTGCCGTTCCTGGCCTTGCTTTCTTCTTCCACGACCCAGTACGGGTGTCGTCTGCGAAGTTGATTCCTCAGCTCTTGAACTCGTATAAGAAGGCCCACGGTGACCAATCCCCTGGATTCGCGCAGATGTGGAGCAAGGTGGCTGAGAAGATCATTGAGGTGTTGAGTGCGGAGCCCACCGTTGATACCCTTGCAGAAATGTATCAGTGCTTCTACGAATCCGTGGAAGTGGTGGGCAAGAACTGCCTTACCCAACAGCACCTGCAAGCCTTCATCGAGTCGGCCAAGTCGACCTTGGAGGACTACCAAGTGCGTGTCAAAGCTCGGCTGGAGGAGCGTGCCGAGGCCGAGGAGGGTGAGGAAGAGAACCTGGAGTACGAATACGCCGTGGAGGACGACCAGAACCTGCTCAGCGACATGAACAAGGCGTTCCACACGATCTTCAAGAACCAAGGCACATCTTTCCTGCCTGCGTGGGAATCTCTCATGCCATTCTACGATGCGTTTATCACAAGCCAAGACCCGACACAACGTCAATGGGCTCTGTGCATCATGGATGATGTGCTGGAGTTCTGCGGGCCTGAATCGTGGAAATACAAGGATCACATCATGCAGCCGCTGGCAGCCGGACTGCAGGACCAGAATGCCGCCAACCGCCAAGCAGCCGCGTACGGCGTAGGTGTTGCCGCGCAGAAGGGTGGCACAGCTTGGGCCGATTTCGTTGCAGCCAGCATCCCCAGTTTGTTCCAGGTAACACAGTTCAACCAGTCTCGGACAGAGGAGCATGTGTTCGCGACCGAGAACGCCTCTGCCAGTATCGCAAAGATCCTTCACTACAATGCCGGCAAGGTACAGAACCCACAGGAGATCGTGGCCAACTGGATCACGACCCTGCCGATCACATTCGACGAGGAGGCGGCTCCATATGCCTATTCATTCCTAGCTCAGCTCATTGACCAGTAAGTTCCTTCATTCCTGACTCTACGCTTCACACACTAACTAATCCTACAGACAAAACCCCGCCGTTATGTCCAACGCCGACAAGGTGTTCGGATACATCGTGCAGGCCCTGGAGGCAGAGACCTTGCAAGGACAGACTGCCGGCCGGGTGGCCAACTCGGCGAAGCAGTTGGTGACTGCCACCGGGCTCAACGCAGACCAGATCCTGGCTGGTGTTAACCCAGATAACCAGGCGGCAGTGCGGAGTTATTTTCAGTAGATTGGGATGATTGCAGGGAATGTCTATGATATGGATTTTGTTGGTTTACTTTTTACGAGCCTATAGCGTCTACTACGGACTTTAGGGATGTCATTAAATGAGATTATTGCAGATACACACAATATTATCTTCCCCTCCTCTCCGTATTCGGACGCCGTCTAAATCTCCTCAACCCGCCATCTCCAGAATCTCCAGTAAAACGTCTCGATGTTGTTTTCTGATCGTCATGGTATGGAATTTAGGTGAGGGGTGATGGGATATCGTCATGTACAGTATACAGTACTAATGGCGAGGTGAAGTTGATATTCACCAGAACGCTAGTTCAGGACATTAAAGTGGTAGAATAGAACATTCAGAATTACTAAAACAATGGTATATGTACAGTACACTCTAATTCGGTTTTCCTGCCTTTTGCGCCAACAAGTTCAATGCACTTCCTGCCAGGATAAAGCCACACTGGTCCGGGCTCAGAGTGTGCTTCACGGGGATTTGCACCGTCTCGCCCGTCCGCTTGGTCAGCTGTAGCGTGATCGAGCCCCGTCCGCCTGCTTGCAGGGTGTCGTACAATCCTACAGTGGTGATCTTGTCACAGGCGTCGATGAGGTCGTAGTCGGCCGGGTTCTCAAAGGTCAACGGCACGACGCCCTGCTTCTTCAGGTTGGTCTCGTGAATCCGGGCGAAGCTCTTGGAGAGAATGATACGTCCGCCTAAGTAACGGGGCTGCAGCGCGGCGTGCTCACGTGCGCTACCCTCGCCGTAGTTGTCCTCGGCGACTACCAGCCACTCGGTTCCCTGGGCCTTCCATTGCGCTGCCAGGTCGGGGATGGAGTACTGGTTGCCGGCTTCATCGTAGGCGACATTGGTCTCGCCGGTCGCTGCGTTGACGGCACCGATCAAGGTGTTGGCGGAGATGTTGGGCAGGTGGCCCTTGTACTTCAGCCATGGGCCCGCGGCGGAGATGGTGTCTGTCGTGCACTGGCCCTTAACCTTGTAGAGCACCTTCAAGCCGGACAATTCGCCCTTGGGGAACGGCGCAAATGGCTCCAGCAGGGCCAATCGTTCCGAAGTGGGCGACACAATCACCTCGCAGCTCGCGTCGGGGACTGCTGCGGTGGGCTTGAAGTCGGGGTTGCCGTCCTCGAAGCCGTCCCCGGGCAGGGCGGAGCCAGTCGGGGGCTGGAAACGGAACTCCTCGCCGCTCGGGGTCGTCAAGCTGTCGGTCATAGGGTTAAAGGTGGTGCGGCCAGAATACGCCAGCGCTGTGACAAGCTCAGGGGAGGCCAGGAAGTTCATCGTCTGGCGGTTGCCGTCGTTTCGGCCCGGGAAGTTACGGTTATACGAAGTGAAGATGGCGTTATCCTCGCCCTTCACGACACCGTCGGTCCGCTTCCACTGACCAATGCATGGCCCGCATGCATTGGCCAGGACGATACCGCCTGCGGAGGCAAAGGTGGAGAGCGTCTGGTCGCGGTCGAGAGTCGCGCGGATCTGCTCACTGCCCGGAGTGATAAAGAAATCCGACTTGGGCTTGAGGCCCGCAGCCGAGGCCTGCTTCACCAGGTCCTCCGCACGGGTCATGTCCTCGTAGGAGCTGTTTGTGCAGCTACCGATCAGGCCCGCTCCGAAAGTCTCGGGCCAATTCTTCTCGCGAACGGTCTCGGCAAAGGCAGACAGGGGGACAGAGAGATCTGGCGTGAACGGTCCGTTGATGTGTGGCTCCAGCGTTGACAGGTCAATGGTGATCAACTGGTCGTACTCGGCGCCATTGTCAGCGCGGAGAAGGTTCTTGGGTCCCGACGCGGCAATCTCTGCGGCTGCCTTGGCGACATCCCCACGGTGTGTGGCCTGCAGATACGGGACCATGCTGGGAGAGAAGGGGAACACTGAAGTCGTAGCGCCCACCTCGGCACCCATGTTGCAAATCGTAGCCTGACCCGTGCAGCTGAGAGTTTCCACACCTGGTCCGTGATACTCAATGATGAATCCCGTGCCTCCCCGCACAGTGAGCTTGCCTGCCAAATGTAGGATGATATCCTTAGGGGCAGCCCAGCCGTTGAGCTTACCCTCCAGTCGCACACCCAAAACGCGAGGTGCCTTCAACTCCCATGGGGCGTCAACCAAGGCATCCACGGCATCGGCACCACCAACACCAATCGCAATGGCACCGAGACCGCCCGCATTCGGGGTGTGACTGTCAGTACCCAGCATCATCAATCCTGGGGCGGCGTAGTTCTCCAGGACACTCTGGTGAATGATCCCGGCACCGGGGGGCCAGAATTCGATACCGTAGCGCTTGGCCGCAGTCTCCAAGAAATCAAACACCTCGCTGTTGCCCTTGATAGACGCAGGCAAATCCGTGTCGGCACCACGCTCACCTACAATCATGTGGTCGCAGTGAATACTGGCGGGCACTGCGGTCGACGGGAGACCGCACGACATGAACTGCAGTAGCGCCATCTGTGCAGAAGCATCTTGCATCGCCACACGGTCCGGCTTTAACTTCAGATTCGCCTTACCGCGAATATCACGTCCATTATCCGTCCCGGTTAACAATGACTCCTCGGGGTTGGCCAGATGGGCATAGAGGATCTTCTCCGCTAAGGTAAGAGCCCGTGACGAACCCAAAACTCGACGAACTTCCTCCAAGTTGCGCACAATCTTCGAGTAGGGGGGCATGCGGGAAGGCACGGAGGAGGCCTCCGTAGCCAGACCACGGCGGCTGAACAGTCGTTGTGGAGGAAGGCATTTCGGAGCCAGCTATGAATCATGATATATCGCGGAGGTTAGCCCGGGGGTGGATACGAAGATCGTGGAGTAAGAGGAGTAAGAGATAACCATTGGGGTTACTTACCCTACGAGAGGCGATGGCCCTCTGCCAAACAAGCTGCCTCACCATCGTGTCGAAGACAACCTAAGGGATTGGGGAAGAGAAGAAAGAATGAAAGACTTCAATTCCGTTCAGTTCAAGTTCAATGGCGATTGATTGTCTTTTACCTGGACTCTGATTGGCCTGCGTCGTTGCCGATACCGGACGTCTCAATGAATCCTACGGTATGGAGTACGGAGTGTTTCGTACTGTATGTACATACATACAGTACATCGGGTACGGTACAGCATAACATGAAAATTTGATGACAATACCAGACACTAGACTGCAATGCGCCAGAACAAACGCCCGATACAAACAACAACTACACGATCGCCGACGTCAAGCAAACCAAGTCCGTCACAAGATGTCCTCCAGATCGCCATTAATACATGAGATATGGTAAAGAAAAAGGTCATCCCGTTCATCAATCAGGCATCCTCGTCCACCACGGCCGCCCGCAGCTCCCAGACGACGTCGTAGCATTCAGCTAATAATGCATTTACACTGCCCTGTCCTTCGGGGATGTCGCTACCCACATAGAACTTGCCGTCTACCCGCATGTTATCAATGGAGTTAAGCTGCTTCAAATTAGTGACTGCTCTTGCAACTACCGATCTCCCCAAAGCACAGGCTGACCTTCATACTATACGGGTAGAGTTCGCGCGAATTGGCTACGCCGCCAGACTCTTTGACCTCAAGAAGGCAGCGTTTCAGCGTTTGAAGCTGGTTATAGACCGGTAGCAGCGCTTCAGATACCGGCTCTGACGAGATTAGAAGCGCATAAATGTAGGCATAACTCCTTCTAATCAAGTACAGAAGGGTCTATATGTTCATGTTAGTACATCTCTGGTTTCTGGGGGGAATGGAGTTCCTACCCGCTGCGCATGGATGTCCGCCAGTTGTCCTTCCGCATCGACAAAGTTCCCATTCACTCGCGACTCATCAATGCGATCGAGCTTTCGCTGATAACCAAACAGGTCTGTTTCGCGGAGTGACCATGCCTGTGTTACAGAGAGTCGGTCAAGTTGGTTGCGAATATCAACCAGCCGCTCGTATTGGTCCTGGAATCGCTGATCGATCTTTCCCTCCCTGCCAGGAGTTAGTGGAGTAGGGGTAGAACCAGGAGAGGTGGCGCACCGTTGCAAGACAATCTCCGTCCACAACCAGCAGCGTTCTAGTAAAGTTTTCACATTATCTTGTCCAGGGAATGGTTGCCCATCAGCGCCAACAAAGTTCCCCTCTTTCAATGAATCCTGCATCTTCTTCAATTGATCCCGTAGTCCATTTACCTCCGATGCAGAGAACTAAACATGCTCCGTTAGTATATGTGGATTTACAGGGGTATTTTTTTTTTTGGTAATGAAAATATATGCATAAAAATATATATACCTTAGAACGAGTGTTAACAGCGGATGTTGACCGTAGAATTGACACAAGCGTCTCATGGGTAGGCGCAAGTTCGGGGCTCAGTTGAGCAAGCCCAGTCTGCAACTTTTCCAACAAAAGTTCGCACTTGTCCAACCGGCTTTCCAGAAGTGTCAATAAAGCGGGCGAATATGCATCACGACAGCGATTGAGAGTTTCATGAACATGTGTAAGAGTCTTGGTGATGGAGATGAGATCTTTGGAACTGTAAAAGCCAGCCTCTTCTAGGTGATCAAGAAGTCGCTATTTGGACGTTAGAAAGCAGGAGGAACAGAAGAAAGTATGTTTTTGTCTCTAATCACCTGAACCGTAGTTGCCAAAGAATACCTTCGGTGGAATCAATCGTCAGTCTCAGAGACATGGTAGCGGGGCTGCACGTACACTGCAGGAGCTTCATTGTTACGTCCAACCGTTAAGAACAGCAATGAAATCAATTGAAAGCAATCATCGAGGACGTAGTCAACTAGAGCCTCAGGGCGACAACGATGGTAAGCAAATCTTTTCTCATTTTCTATACTCTCAACGCAAGGCCCACTCAGTGCTAACGTCGGTTATGTGGTACTAGCCGGCGGTCTTTTCCCTTCCGGACGGTATTGAGCTTTTCCACCTCGGATATCACTTCCTCATAGAACGGGAGTACATCGCGGGACTTGATATAGGAGGACTTGTCCTGCTTGATAAGCAGGAGCGCGTCACGGGTGCATAGCAAACGGTCGAGAATCGGTTGTTCTTGCGGATCCAACGGAGCGGGGATGGCGGGGGAATCCATGACACCGAAGCGTACTGTAGTCGTTGGAAGGCTACTCGGTGGTGACGGTAGAAGATTTCCAAGTGATATGTGATATACCGGTGCGATATATGTCAACGGGAGATATTTCAATCTGGAGACTTAACACTGCATTATGCGGAGAACTAAAAAGATGCCGAGTGCAAATGCCAAACGATCAAATCAGACAATCCATCATGGATGATGGCATGCATATCCTGATCGGGTTTAGCGTAGAGTCACGGGAGGGGCGTGAACGCTAAGCCGAAAGAAGACTCTAAGCGAGCCCTAGAATGCACACTGGCAGTAACCCCAAGTTCCCGCTCTGGGCGTCGGACTCTCAAAGATACGCCGAGTTAAAAGTCTCTCGTCTTCCTCTCCCTTTCCTATACCCATCCCTCTCGAGACTCCAGTCCAGTCAACGACCCCATCGACTACCATGTCTACTCCTGAGCTCGCTTGTTCCTACGCGGCCCTCATCCTCGCCGATGATGGCGTCGATGTCACCGTACGTATTATCCTGGAACCTAGAAAAATTGGTCTGGTGGAAAGGTGGATTGAACGACGAGAAGTTGTCGCAAAGAGGGGGAAATATACGGAACATCTCGAGGGAAAAAAAAAAAAAAAAAAAAAACAAAAAAAGGAGGATATGAAAGTGTTGCACGAGGAATCTAGGCTGATCATATCTCTTGTTCACAACAGGCCGACAAGCTCCAGACTCTCCTGACTGCCGCCAAGGTTCAGGAAGTTGAGCCCATCTGGACTTCCATCTTCGCCAAGGTAAATATCCGACAATCTTCAACCGACACATAGAAAACCTACGGCTCAAATTCAGCAACTTACACTCCGGTTTTTACATAGGCTCTTGAGGGCAAGGACATCAAGGACCTCCTGACCAACGTCGGCTCCGCTGGTGCTGCTGCCCCTGCCGCCGCTGGCGCTGGTGGTGCCGCTGCTGCCCCCGCCGAGGCTGCTGTTGAGGAGAAGGAAGAAGGTAATTAATTCTTTGATCCATGGAGACTCTGAAAAGGCGCGCGGAGTGCTGACTTTTCACGCACACACAGAGAAGGAGGAGTCCGACGAGGACATGGGCTTCGGTCTTTTCGACTAAGCGTCTTCATCCGTTCGGTTTTCCTAATTTCCTTTTTCACCTCGTTTCTTCCATATCTCCTTTTCGCCCTCGCATTTCTTGTACCCGATACTACGCGACCGCACGATGACCAAAAAAGGAAAATTCAAAGGGATCAACGGACAAGGACATCCGGTGGGACTGGGCGCTTGGCTTGTATGATGGGTTCTGTAATGACAGGTACTGGAACGGATGACGCTAGGATTCCGGTCACCCGGCTTAAGTCGTGGCACACCTACGGGTCGAGGGCGAGATCGTGTTGGCCGTCCTCGTTTCTATATCAACTGTTCCCAATTTAGGTAGTTTCGAGCTTAGGTGCCCAGATCTCATGCTATGTCTGTCATGCGACCATGAACAAAAGGTTTCTGTCTGCATTGTCCGTACATAAACTATTGATAATTCCCATCCGCTCCCGTTCCTTGCTCTATGGTAAAACCATGAGTGATAGATACAAATATGGTACATACGTTCAAACGCCTGCCACATGAACCCTGCCACATAAACCCTGCAACTTTCCATACTCAAAGAAACTAGATAGAGACTGAACTTTTTGATAAGCACAAATCGCTAACGGGGACAATGCCGTGTCCCCGTCAAGTCGATCCACGCGCTAAACTGTTAGCGTGACTTTTCTTTCTAGAATCATGGCCCTGCAGCTGTAGAGTCTGCCACCGCATAAAGGCGAAATTGTACAAAAATTGTAATATCTTCCACCATTGTGCCGAGAGATCCAAGCAGCCAAGGTATATTGGTAACGATGTAGTTCTTCTCCGTTGAGTGACAGAGGATCTAAATTGCATTGCACCATCAGTCTTGAATGCCCATGTTACGAAGAGAGAGAATCAAACCAGTGACTCACCCCAGCGCCATAAGTTAGATTTCCTAAGAGGGAGAGAATGAAGAACAAAAGCGAAAGCCCTGTTAGGTTCAGTAAGCGACGCACATGTGGTTTCCGAAGATCTGGGAAATACATACCTTCGCACGATTTGTCCTTCCAATTCTTATAGATCTGCGGGAGACGTGCACTAACATTCGTCAGTCTGGAGAACTATATCAAATTTGCCTTGCGTTAAAAAAAGAAAAACTCACCCCAAGTAGCAAATGGCACTGAAGTATCCAACTACCTGGGCTCCAACGGCTATTTCAGCGCTTCCACCATCCTCTTGTGGTGCCGGTTTCCAGACACCGGATTGCCACGCGATCGTCCATCCACCCATTCCAATCAGGCAGATCGCTAGGACACTACTGAAATTCTTGACCCAAGCACTGAGGCCAGCCTCGTTCTCCTCGACAATTTTCGCCAGCGTATCCTCGGGCCCATTGGAATGGCCCTCCCGGAGTTGCGACGCCCATGACCGACGTCGCGAAGCCGGCCCATCTTGACCACTGTCGCTAAAGCGCCGACCCAGCAACGGAGTGGTAGGGTCGGCTGTTGCGACGGAGGAGCGTCGACGATAGAAGGTCTGAAAGCGCGAATTCTGCGCCTTATAGTAGAGGCATTGTCCGATAAGCACACCGTCCGCGATACAGAAATAGACTGCAATAGCCACGATTACCGGAACCAACCCGGCCCAAAGGCCGCCGATTAAGTTGGTTACGTCACCGACGAACCAAACGAATAAAAATACTAGAGAAATGGCTTCTGCGTTGCGATTGCGATAATTCTCAATGAGTTGAGGCACCTGGAAAAGTGTCGTTAATGGACTGTCTTCGCATGGCTCTTCGCGTCGCACCGTCTCGAGCAAAGGAGTAGTTCAACACATACCAGGACAAAGATCCAACAGGTCAAAGAAATCGACCCCAGTAGTCCGGAAGCAGCTTCACTGAAGGTCAACGGTACAGGCTCTGTCGAAGCCATCCTGACCTGCGACCACAATGTCGGCATTTTTCTTGTGCGTTGAGAGCGATGAGTCGAGGAAGAGATAAGGGCAAAACTACCTACGAAGTAGTACTAGTACTCGGATGTAACGTGATAACAGATGAGTCACTGAGATAGCAATCAAGCACTGTGGCAAAGGCCAGTTTGATCACTGAAGTTCAATTCAATTTTCCAGTTAGTGTTCGATTTGATCAAAGATATCGGCAGTTCCCTTGCATGTTAGAAGCAAGTGTTCAGGTTCGAATTAAGATTTTATTATAGTTACGGGTTGATCCGTTGTCTTGTCACGAAATGTTTTTACTACTAAATTGCAATCATTGCAAGAGCAGTATGTAAAAATGGTATATCATCCTGTCATATACAATCATTCGTCCTCATATTCTAGTAGTTGAAGTTCATCCTCCAACAAATTCATCACCATGTCACCCATAGAGTCACGAATCGAACCATGTAGTAACCGCTGTCGAGTATCAGGCTGGAGGGCATTCAAGGCATCTACAAACTCTGTCAAGGGAGAGTAGTCGACTACTTCTCCCCAGTTACCACGATCGACGCCATACTGGCGTAAAAAGGCTTCCAGGCTGTGCATACCATCCACTAGGACCCACTGTTCAAGTAGTGGCTGTTGATCAGCGCTGGGGTGCGGATGTCCATGATTCGCCTCGCCTTCATCCGCATCAGATGGAATGTCATCGTCGTGCACTTCTTCACCACCGGGCTGGAATCGAGGAAACCGAAGAGCGCCATTGTTCATTTGATCCAGAAGATCGCGAAGCCACTGTGGACGACCAGCCTCCGGCACCCGAGATAAATATGATGGAGTGGGATCTGCCTGTTGACGGAAAGCCTCCGAGTCATAGGGAGGAAGGGGATCAGACGCCGATATCCGTCCCGATAGGAAGCGTGTGGGCAGATGTGTCGTGACTCTAGAGATGTCTGACAGCACAACATGGCGGGCAATGTCGAGTGTGATCTCCGGCGGTTCAATTGGCTCTTCTTCTTCTGCCAAGGTGTCCGCAACTTCCACGATCAGCGAGACAGCTTCGGGCGTGTTCCAGAGATCTTTGGCCCGGACAATATAGAGTTCTGTGAATAACTCATAGGCATCGGTCGGTGGTATCTTGCCCCAGATCCTCTTCGGCATGGGCTGGATATCAAGTTCTTGTGCTAATTTGCAAAACACCCACGGATAACGCGACATGGCGAGATGAAGCTGCTCTCGACATTCCCGAGGTTTGTTCAACCGGAGGTAAGCCAATGCGAGTGAACATTGGACATTCGGCAGAGAAGCCCATTCCTCACGGAGACGGGTTTGTGTGCAAAGTTCAATAAAATGAGAATACTCTCTGCCTCTAAGGGCTAAGTGATCAATCAGAAGCCTGATACAGTATGGGTCGCTATCATTGAGACTCAATAGCAGCTTAGCCCATTCATACGCTGTCCTCCACGTCCCCTTCATCCCTAGGTTGGCAATATATCTCCAACCGACCAGCCACAGCTCACGATTCGCCATATGTGCAAAATCAAGCGCCGCCTGACCTTCCTTGAGGCGGGTTCCAAACGATGAGTGAGCCGATCGTCCAATGTTGAAAAGGGCTCGTTCTAGAAGGTCAGCAGAAACGGCGTGGTCGCCTTGATGTTTAGCTATTTCGGAGACTTGGAGCAGAGTTGAGATATGGTACGGGTTGTACTGTAGCAGGTGAATCATTCTTTGAGGGTCCATCGACTCCACACACATGTCAAACTGCATCTGTACATCCTGATAGGAGGAGTTGTGAACGATTCGGTAAACGGTAGGCCCGGTCGAAGATTTCTCCACCACCTCCATCCCAAGACCACCACTAGGAGTGCGAGGCCATTCATCCTTGCCCTGCATAAGTATATTGCGTCGCAGTGTGACACCGGCTAAGCTTTGACCTCTACTTGCAGGACTGTATTTGCCCGTCAAAGCACGACCAAGGTCGATTGTTTCCCGGTTCCTGTCTCTTCTGCGGCCCGTACCAGCGTCCTCTTGATCAAAGTTTTCTAACACCACATTTCCAAACAACTTTCGCATTTCGTTCGTTGCATTAAGAGACTTTGGATCGATTGCGAGAAGCTCTGCCAGGGTCTTTGGGAACGAGGCGTCGCGCCTGTTACCTGTTGCAGTCGTGGTAGCATCGTCTTGTGCGGAACGGTTGTGGTTAACCGCGAGCTCTCTCAGGGCTCGATCAATCTCATCTAATGCCTCATCTTCTACCTTGGTGTTCGCTACCGTTTCACCGGTGGGCTTCGGAGACGCCTTCTTCTTCTTCTTCTTATTCTTCTTCTTCTTTCTCGTTGACTCTGTCGGTTGCGCGGGGACTGGTATATTTTCTGTTGGTTGGGTCACCGGCTCTTGAACATCGTGGTCAGAACCTTGCTCTTCCTCATCCTCATCGGCCACATTCAATAGATCGAAAGCATTTAGTTTGGGTTTCGAAGGCTGCGATATTGGCTCATTTTCGCTTGACTCATCATATTCTTCTGTGTGTAATGACGTTTGCTGCAACTCTTGTTCACGCAGCTTTTGCAGCTTGCGAAGTGCACGGGAGGACATCCAGGGCTGACAATGGAATGGTATAGATCAATCAAGTGGGGTGTTATTAGGGGGTTATGATTGATGTTTGTGCAGTGGATTTGGTGTGTTCATTTTCTTTTCTATAAGCAATAAAATGTGTTTTAATTCATCCACCGGGAATGACCTCACAGCCGATCTGGGCTTAGCACGGGATCCTGTTACAGTATTACAATACCACAATACAGAGTACATACATACAATATCACATGATCCATATCGATCTTGAATGCCGATTCCGATTAAATCCCGAACAGTGTCCGTTATTAATCTTGTGTGACAGCCTTTCCTTTTCAGAATTGCTGGAACTTACAACTCTCGATACCCTTCTTTTGTTTTAATTTCCTCATCAACTCAATGCGACGTGCAGCTCTTCATGCTTTCCGTACTTCGCGTCGTGTACCAGTATGGAGAGTTGCTGGTAGGAAACCGCATGCTCTATCGTTCTCCAGCAGTCATACTCTAGGTCTCCGTCCCTCTTCCGCCGGGAAACATCCTCCTTTCATTCCTGCCACGCTACAGTCATCGATGCATCTCCGGAACTTTTCTCTTGCTGTGATCTCGACAGTCGTTGCATCTGGAGCCTGGTACGCTTATCAGGGCGGTAGTTCGCAGTCGGTGTCAGTCGCTGGCTTGAACCGGACGCTGTCTACCTCCTCCACCGCTCACGCTGAGGACCCCGCGGAGTCAACTCGCCGTGCCCTTCTGGTGGATAATGATCAGTTCTACACCGCGACTATCAATGGAGAAGAGCCACTTCGTAAACAGACGGACGACTCTGATCGCCGACTTCTAGAGATGTTGACGCCAGAGCAAGCTACGCAGAAGCTGAGGAAGAACGAAGAATCGTACTTGGTTAACAGAGGCCAGGGCGTTGTCCGTTACGATGTGGTTCAAGTACCTAGCAATTCGCCGATCGAAGATGATCATGCCGAAAAGATAGTAGAGGTGCCATCCTCAGTAGCTGCGGCAAAAGAGGGCAAAGCTAACAGTGACTGGATGTTCTGGGGCGTGTTTGATGGGCATTCGTATGTGCATCCCGTCTTTGTTAGTCTTGGCAAACCTTTATAGGATTAACTAGATTCTCAGGGGCTGGACGACTTCCGCTAAGCTGCGCAACGTTCTTATTTCCTACGTTGCTCGGGAGTTGAACACCACTTACAAAGCTGCCGCTGCTGACCCTTCCCTACTTACGCCTACCTCTGCAGCTATCGATGCCGCCATCAAGCAAGGATTCACCCGTTTGGACAATGATATCGTGTACAACAGTGTTGAGAAAGTGCTCAAATCTAACTCGCGGCGAGTTGCAGCCGAAACACTTGCTCCCGCTCTGTCTGGCTCTTGCGCCCTTCTTGCCTTCTATGACTCCCAGTCGAAGGATCTGAAGATTGCATGTGCGGGTGATTCCAGGGCTATTCTCGGTCGTCGTGGCCCGAACGGAAAGTGGTCTGCGACCGCGTTATCGGAGGACCAGACCGGCGGAACTCCGTCTGAAATGCAGCGTCTACGAGCAGAACACCCTGACGAGCCTAACGTTGTACGAAATGGAAGGATCCTTGGACAACTGGAGCCCAGCCGATCTTTCGGAGATGCGTTCTACAAGTGGAGCAGAGAGACACAAGATAAGATCAAGAGGCAGTTCTTCGGGAGGACACCACACCCATTGCTGAAGACACCCCCCTATGTCACCGCCGAACCTGTCATCACAACTACCAAGGTCGAACCCAGCCGGGGCGACTTCCTCGTCATGGCTACTGACGGTCTCTGGGAGATGCTGACCAATGAAGAAGTCGTCGGGCTCGTTGGCCAGTGGATCGAGCAACAACAAGCAGGAAACATAGGCGGCAACAAGACCTGGCTACAGAGCTGGTTCGGTTTCGAAAGCAAGCAGCTTCCCGTCGAGGCGTCACAAGAAGCGGGAACCGAAGGCCAAGGGCGTCCCATCCGTCAGCAGCAATACAACATCGCAGGCGCAGCCAGCCGATTCACAGTAGAAGACAATAATGCCGCCACCCACCTCGTGCGTAACGCTATGGGCGGAAAGGACAAGGATATCGTCTGCGCACTGTTGACCCTCCCCAGCCCCTACTCTCGTCGTTACCGGTAAGTTCCAAGCCTGCTCTCCGTCAATTAATATGAGCAACTCACTCATATCAATACAGCGACGACGTCACAGTAGAAGTGATTTTCTTTGGTGAAAGCCCCGACACCCGCACCGTTGAAGTCATCAAGGAAGCCAGTGCGTCCGAAGAAAATCCTAAATCCAAGCTTTAAGCTATCAGAGATACTAGAATTGGCATTACTAGCGTATGATTTGTCGTATTATCTGCGTTTCCCCTTTTTTTTTTGATGTCTCCGTGGATCATTTCCTAGATGATCGTAAGATTCGGCGTTTCTCTGGTTTTGGGCGGTGATGTGCCATATACATATCTAACTAAATGGCATTTTTGGTAAAAAAACGATCAATATCTCCATTGGAACTCTGAACTGATCCTAGATATAATGGTAGGAATGCGCATACTGTACGGAGTACGGAGTACTGTAACACCACTTCAAAAGGAAACTGCGGACCGCCCACTCAACATGGCAGAATAATTTGAACGTTTTCACAGGAAGTCCATTGAAAAGTGTACATTTAGCCCAGTCAGAATATCAGACCAGTCAACAGTCCCGACCAAATTCTAAATAGTCTAAAATAATCCCCACAAATACACCATGCACCTTTACCAATTTGAAACCCAACATCGCCACTTTTCATAGAGATAAAGGGGGTCGTCTTTCCGACTAGTTGAGCGAATTCTCAGCTGGCGGTCTCACTAGTGCGGTTTTTTCTCCCGGGACCGCTTTCCTATTCTGTCTACACGACGTGACCTGAGCCTCCCCGTTATACTCTAGACTATTAGGTACGTGGTTTTTTTTTTACATTCGGGTTTTGGGTGCTGTAGTATCTTTTTTTAGCATTGGGTTCTTGCACTGATTATGTCGTTTTTTCTTTTGAAAATTTCCCTATGTAGTCTGATGGGTAGATTTTGGGTTTGCCGGAGTTTTGCTGGTCATTTTAATGCTGTCGTGTGTATTGAAGGTCACCTTTTTCTATAGTCGGTGTGGTCTCTGGTGTTGAGGGTTGGGCTACAAATACTAGTATCTACTAGTACTCTGTATGAGTCTTGGTTTTGAGGGGTCTGAGGGTTTACGTTGCTGTTATTAATTGTTTGAACTGTTGAGAATGAGGTGATATACATAAATGAAAGTGAGAATACGCCGTGCAGGAGATTTTTTGAATGAAGTCCAGGAGCTGGTCCGTTCCTATCATTACTATGCCAACCAGTAGAGATAAAGGTAGAAGAATGGTCCCGCTGCATAGTTCTTTGACCATACCACTAGCTGCAGCCATAATAAGTCGCAGTTCCTGGTTAATGTCTGCAGAAACCCATGCAGATCAAACTGCGCCCTGGATCCCCTGGGATTTAACGCGACCTTGAACGGGGATACATATCATGGCGAGGAGGTAGCCTAGATCCAACATAGCAAATGGTTCGTAGAGTGATAGCAGGCCTTTCTTGCCGAGGACTGAGACTGAGTCTCGTCTGTTGGTATCGACCGGTTTGGCACGCTTCATGATGGCTAGAAGCCTTTTGGACCGAGCTTATCGGTATTCCGAAGGGTATTATTTGGAGACACTTGAAATTCGGGGAATGTGCAGGATTTCTAGATCCTTCCACGGGGGAAGTGGTGTCCTTCTGAACATGAGCTTGTCCAGGAGAAATGTTTGAAACGTCGCAATGTTCGTACTACTGATCCAGTAGAGCAGGAGCGCCGTGGGCATTTCAGAGAAGAAGGACATAACACCAATATTCAACGCGAAAAGCTGGACTATCGTCCTTACACCGCGCACAATCAGACTCCTATAGAGCTGCACTTTCGGCAACTCTGCTGTGTCTCGAAGAAGCTTGGGTTTCCAACCGATGTGGAGATTAAGCAAAATAGATACGGTCAAAGCAGCTGGCAGAATACCCGTCGGGTCGCCAGCGAGCAGATCCGGAAACCAAAACGCACCCTCTGTCGCTAGCGAAGGCTCGACTGCTAGATGGAGAGGAGTAGCTCCGTCTGAAGTTGAAGGCTCCACGAGGGACAGAAAATACGGAATGAGACCCCTATCATTCCCTGACATGGCTCGGAGACTCTCCATGACCGAAATCCAAATGGGTAATTGCAGGAGGTTAACTGGCTTCCAAAACCTAGGTATGCCCCAGCGCTTATTCAAGATCGCCTTTCTGTTTCGCATTGTCTTCAGCAGGGGAAGAGTATCCTCTTCGGGAAAAGATGCGCTAGTACTCGCGAGTCCAAACTTCTTCTCCATCATTTCCTTCCGGTGGTGGGCTTTCCAAGAAAAGAGGAGTGGGAGCAGATCTCGCTCTTTGCGGGCTTGGATCTTGGTGTATATCTGCAAAGGCATTGCGACGGTTGTTCGCACGATCAATGCGGTCAATGGAATGGATATTACCCATGGTAGGCCACTGACTGAATGGACACCTTGGATAAATGCCGATGATGCATCTAGTACCTCGCTGATGAAAGGCGACGGTCTTGTAGGATGGAAATGCCGGATTTGTTGGATTGTTGTCTTCCGCGGCATGCGGAGTGAGCGATGGAAGGGCCTCATGTCGTCGGCCACTGGCGCAGAGACTGATTGATTGGTGTCTCTATGAATACAATAAGGAAGGATGAAATTGAAAGAACACTGAAGGAGATTAGAGTAGATAAAGTGATTGTCGTCGCACTGAGCCAAGTTCAACTCGAATTGACATTTCCAAAAAAAAAAAAAACAACTGCGCCGAGGATCATGTGATCACCCACGGTACCCGGCATGTCTGTATGTATGTATGTCTGTATGTACATACATACATACATGCATACCGTACGGAGTACAATACAGTACAGTACAGTACAGTATATACTCTCACGAAAGTCAGGCTTATCGATAGTTGAAACAAGTCTCAATAATCGCCAGCTGTTTAATCCGCCGCTCCTTTACAACAAAAACAGCAGTGCCTGCGCACCAGCTGAGGTACGGATGAAACTACAATAGTTATGTTCGTTGTCTTTTGCTAGCCATGATGCTCTTCTTATTGAAGGCGGTAATCACCGTCCTTGCGCTCGTCGCAACCTGCGTTCTGCTCCCCCAGCTTCCCCTGGGATTTCTCCGCGTCGTCCTCCGTGGTGTCGGATGGGTTATCCAAAAGAGAACAAGGTCTCGTAGAGAGTACATCCTCTCGCGGGTCCGGGCTGAAGATGAGGAGGCCTTATCCAAGCGGGAAAGATCTTCCTCTGGTGCTCAGGGAGAGGATGAGGATTGGGAGAAGCTCGACTCCTCCAGCTCCAGTTCTGGCAGTAACAAGGCCCAGGAGAGTGATGATTGGAATGGGATAATAGGCTTCTTTCACCCATTCTGGTGAGTCCTTTTTTTCTTCTTTTTTTCCTTCTTTCTTTCTTGTTTGAATCTCACCAAGATGTATACATCACTACAGCGGACGCAACTGACGTGCTCTTGTTAGTAATGCTGGTGGAGGCGGAGAACGTGTCCTGTGGGAAGCCGTGAGAGCAACGCAGAGGCGATGGCCCAAGGCAATCTGTGCTATATATACAGGAGACCACGAAGTCAGCAAAACGGTCATGTTGGAGAGAGTCCAGAATCGGTTCAACATTCAACTACACGCCCCGACAGTAGTACTACTATACCTTAGTACCCGCAAATATGTCCTTAGCAGCATGTATCCTTACATGACTTTGTTGGGCCAGTCTTTGGGATCCCTAGTTGTCGCCTACGATGCATTCAACCTCCTAGTTCCGGACGTGTTCGTCGATACTATGGGCTATGCTTTCACATTGGCCTTCTGCAAGATGCTTTTCCCCTCCGTCCCAACAGGTGCTTACGTGCACTACCCCACAATATCCACAGACATGCTCCAGTCTCTAGATGATATGACCGGCGTGAAAGGTATCAACGCTGGCGCCGGAAAGGGAATGAAGGGACAGATCAAGCGAAAGTACTGGCTTGCCTTCGCCCGTCTCTACGGCTGGGTTGGAGGCCAAGTCGACGTCGTGATGTGCAATTCGTCCTGGACATCCGCGCACATCCGCACTATTTGGGGACCATCTCGAGTCACAAAATCCTACAAGGAGCCAACTGTTATCTTCCCCCCAACCGCCGTTTCCGAGCTTCAATCGGCCATCCCAGTTGACGCGGAGAGCGAGAAAACCAGAGAACCACTTATCCTGTACATCGCGCAGTTCCGGCCTGAGAAGAACCATCCGTTAGTCTTGCGCTCGTTCGCACGTTTCCTCCAGGAACGTAGCAAGAATCCTACTTCAGCCTCGCAACCTCAGCCCAAATTAGTTCTCATCGGCTCTGTTCGACATGCCAGTCCCGATGAGACCCACATCTACAATCTTCGGCTTCTGGCGCACGAACTCCGCATCCGCGATCATACGACTTTTCTCTGCGACGCCAGCTGGCCCGCTATTCTTTCCCACCTTGGTACCGCATCGATCGGCGTGAACGGAATGTGGAATGAACACTTTGGCATTTGCGTGGTGGAATACCAAGCTGCCGGTCTGATCAGCGTGGTCCATGACTCTGGTGGTCCTCGCGAGGACATTGTCATTGACTTGGGTGACGGGGCGACAGGCTTCCGCGCCACAACTGAGGATGAGTTCGCTGCCGCATTCGAGGCTGCACTGGCTTTGCCAGAGGAAGAGAAGGTTGCGATGCGCTTGCGTGCAAGGAAATCCGCCCTACGCTTCACTGAGGAGGAATTCTCCCTCAAATGGACCAACGAGATACAGAAGCTTGTGCAGCTGGGGACCCAGTGATTTGAAGAAAGATGGCGCGGTCTGAGATATCCAAAGATATACCATGTGCTTTGTTCGTAATGTTAGAAACTTCTAGACCCAGCAGATGCGCGTGTACGGGGGTATCTGGTGTTGTATTGACTGGCAACGCATCTCCTATATGTATACTCTTTTGGGCTCCCTTCCCAACTCTGGCGATCGATTCAGTCCCGTCGCAACGAGAAATCCCAATGTACCTGTACTATGTTGTTGTGCGGTGGTTCTCCTCCATCCCCGAACAAATTTACGTATGACCTACCAGGTATAACATCATGCATGCGAACCAAAGTTCTACGAGTAAAATAGAAATGTATTCCGGAACAACCAGACGAACCCGATAGGTAACAGACTTATTTGTCCAAACAAGCACCCACTTGAGGGTATCCCGCACACGAAACAAATGGAGTATTTCCATGGGTATGAAGACTCATCGTAAACACATAATAATGGCGGCCCGCAACCCTTGCGGACTAGGGGAATCGAAACCAGCAAGCAAAATATAGGAAAGATGAAAAGAAGAGAAGAAGAAGAAGACGAAGAAGAAGACGAAGAAGTAAGTAAAGCGAGAGCAAGTATTTGAAATGCATCCGGAACTGCAGTGTATCAACGAAAGTGAACCCGCCATCATCTGCTCTCGTGTAACGCAACGCCAAGTCGAACCCTCTATATTTGACGAATTTCCATGCCAATATGCAACCGATTGGTTGAAAGAAAAGAAAAAAAGGGATGTATATGGTAATAAAAGGGGAAATTGAACGGAAAAGAGGATGAAGAAAGGAAAATTAAGAAGAAAGGAAGAAAGAAAGAAGAATACCACTCAGTCTCTCCATTCTGAAGTGGTAAACCCCGAGTCCCCAGGGTTGGCATTCAGCATCTGATTCTGATTGTTCATCACATAAAGATTGTCCTGGGGACTTCCATATCCACTCATGCCAGAGACACTGCTGAGGTTGGATTCGTCATCCTCATAGCCAAACTCGCCGCCAGAGCTAGCGTCAAAGCTACTACGGCCCCCAATATCACTGGGATCATCTGCCGCCGCAGTGATCTGATCCCACTGCAAGTGCTGCAGGGCTGGGTATTGTGCCAGCAGCGCCGCCGGGAGAACAAATCCGCTGGCATGCTGGCCATCCATTCCCACCATGAGGGGTTGTGGAACTGGCTGCAAGTGGCCCGCATGTTGCTGCTGCTGACCCATGAGCGAGCGCTCTCGCTCTTGGGACTCTTCATCCAGCAATGGCTTGATACAGATTCGGCCCGCCTCGGATCGGAAATGACGGCCAAGGGCATCTGCGCGAGCAAAACGGCGACCGCATCCCCACAGCCCACCCCGTGAGAGATCACCACGACAGACGAACTTCTTCTCACCTGAATGTAGGCCTTCATGTCTTTTACGATCGTGTTGACGAGCGAATGCCTTCCCACACACGGTGCAGACGAAGGGCCTTTCATCCGTATGAGTTCGCAAGTGGGATCGTAAATTGTAGGCTCTGGTGAAGCGCTTGGGACATAGGTTGCATTGGAATGTAGCAGGATGTTTCTGAACGCGCTTGGAATCGTTAGGAGTTGCTCCGGGCCGCTGAGGATCCGCAAGACCTAGAATGTAATTGCGGCTGTCAATAGATGACGTTGATAGACGACGACCGGACCGCGAGGGCGAAGGATCCCGGGACGAGGGATTGCTATGCAGCTGACGACCCGTCGGATCAAAGGGCGACAACGACCGCGGCGACGACGGGACCAACGGCTCCAGGCTACTCGATACTGACACGGGAGAGCGTGAGCGGGAAGCCGGATGAGCGTAAGGATCAGATTTGCTGCGCATACGAGAGCCTGCGTTCTCAGGTTAGCATGCGATAAAGAACACCACGATTTTAGTCAAGGGAAATGAGGGTTAGCGCTTACGCATGGAAGGAGGCGGGCTCAACGAGTCTAGATCAGCCGCCGGCTTGGTTTGGGGAAAGATCGGGTTTTTAGAAGGGGGTGCGAATTCCACGTTAATGGACGGCGGCGCCATCTGCGACGCTTGGCCAATATCCCCAAGGAGGATGCTTCCCTGCAGCATATTGGCACCTCCTTCCGCTCCGTTACTATAGATATCCGTGGAAGGACATGAGTATCGGCTCCCGTCAGGAGCAGAGATATAAGGCATATTAGGGATACGATCGGTCCCCTGCTGGGGCATTAGTTGCGGAGAAATGTACGGGCTGTGGGCTGGACTGATGCCCTGGTGGTGGTGGTGCTGCTGCTGCTGTTGCTGCTGTTGTTGTTGTTGTTGTTCAGACAGTGTGAAGGACTCGATCCCGAGCGCATTGTCATAAAGGCTCGGGTCATTTTGAGGGGCCAAGAGAGGGGATGGGTTATTATCCACCCCGTCAAAGGACTCATGCTGTGACATATACGGCGAAGGCGCAGCGGATGACACCTCCGACACCTCCGACGGGGCACGCCGATGGCTTTGGAAAGCAGCGTTGCCCATCACACTCTGCCAATCCGAATGCGAGTTGCCTGTCAAGTACGCAGCACTAGCCGGATCCAACGAGGTCTGGCGGGAGTGCTGTGGAGCACAGTATGTCCCCGGCGTCGAACCTGGGGGAGACATAGGGCCTGGGGATGGATGATGAGGTTGTTGCTCTTGC
This sequence comes from Aspergillus coremiiformis, assembly GCA_009193565.1. Taxonomy (NCBI): domain Eukaryota; kingdom Fungi; phylum Ascomycota; class Eurotiomycetes; order Eurotiales; family Aspergillaceae; genus Aspergillus; species Aspergillus coremiiformis. Next base: position 9,250 of record ML739193.1, on the reverse strand, counting down.
GGGGACATCTGCGGTGAGGCTGCAACGTGACGAGGTGAGATCTGACTGACAAGATCGGCCGGATTGACCGCTTGATTGACTTGTCTGGGAATTCCGTGCATCTGAGTGTCGAGCATCAGCGCGGAATCATAGTCGGGGCCAGTCGTACTGTTGGGGCTGTGATCCGAGTAGAGGGAGAAGTCGAAATCGGCCGGGGTTGAGTTCAACAGGGTGGAGAAGTTTTCCTCAGGAAGCTGCGGGTGTGGTTGGTGTTGTGCTTGCATCGAGAGACCCGACGAGTGGTCGAGGTGATTGACCAGGCCTGGATCGAAGGACTGCGGCAGTTGGAGGCTGTGAGAAAAGGCTTGATCGAGCGGGGCCAGCGTTTGCGCGCCGGTCGGGGAGAGGTAGCCGGTATAACTGTAGGACTCGGCACCTGGTGAATTTGGATTGGGATTGGTGTTAAAGGCTGCCGAGGTTTGAAACGATGAGACGGCGAAAGAAGGATCCAAAGTCAACCCGGGCGAAGCGTTGTTGTAATGTTGCTGCGGATGGGATGAGGGGCTCGCACTGCGGTTTTTAACAGCAGCAATAGAGTGCCCGGAATCCCGGAGCGTGTCCTGGGAGGCCATTGGGAGTCGAGATATGCCACAACGCGAAACAAGGCTGAGAAGCGTGGAAGATGAGGCGGTAGGACTGGAATGATCGATCGATCAATCAAAGCCGAGCGCGGGAAAGTGCGTAGGCGACGGGGCGCAAGAGAGGGGCGGAAATGGTAGATGAGAGTAGGTATTTATTAGGAGTGGCTAATTCAGGCACACCGGGGGGAGGAGGTCAAGGGGGCCGAAAGGAAAATAATGTCTGTATTGCCAAAGGCTGACAAAAAGTTGAACGAATAAGGAGCGATTGAGATGAGATTTGTATTTGTTGACTCGGACGGAGTGTGAAATGCACCTTGCGAATCAGCCTTGTGCCAGTCGTCGTCGTTGGTCCGGGGGAATGTTTCACATTCTCTTCTCTCAGTTGTTACTAGTGATTAGTGACTAGTATGGGGACAGTTCCCCGCTTGGTTTCCCAAGAGCCTCCTCTATGATGAAGGTCGATGAAGGAATGGCTGAATGGTTGAATGGTTGACGCATTGGAAAAGATTCGCCAAAGTTGAAGATTCCCTTTGATGCCTGACATTCTCTTTGCACGTGATGGGAGTTCAACTCATGTCTGGTACCGTAAACTCCCAGTACGTAAATACAAACTCCTATCCAGTGTTCTAAATATATTTCATGATCTAATTACACTTCTGTATTCACAAGCAGTTTGAAAATACGGACATGATGTATTACAATGTCATGCAATTTCCACACCGGAGACACACACACACACACACAGAGAGAGAGAGAGAGAAAGAGAGAGAGTCTTTAATTAATTTCCCTATGAGCCTCCTGGTGGGTCGTGTATGTCGTGGTCTGACCCTGAACTGTGCACAGCCACTTGACTTCAAGGAACTTTGATGCGTTTCTATAGAAATTGCCTGAATAAATACTACAACATAAACAAAGGTGAAATGAACTTCAAGAACGTCGAAACCAGTGCCCAACAATCAAAGACAACGACAGTGAAGCGTTTGGTAAGTATGTACATACATATAAGTGGAAACCCAACCGGCAAATCAGATCTGGCTGAAGACCTGGACACTGCTGCGCACCTTCTTGGTGCTCCAGTCCACCATGAGGTTATCCTCACAGCTCGATCCCAATCCCGCGTTTTTGGTCCAAGCCGGTTCCCAGTAGAAGAAACCGAGGGCGTTGGTGGCAGTCAGAGTGTCCGCCAACCGCTTCAGGAACGTTACCTGCCCTTCCTCCGAGAAAGGAATGTCCTGGAGGTCCGCGGGGAAGGGGTATTGAGGGTTCGTGCACTTCACGGGCCAGTTGGTCTCCGCCACGATCACGTCCTTGTGGTATGCCGCCTTGATGTTCGTCACGCTGTTCCTCAGCGCGCCCATACTGGCCCTGTCGTTGTAGAAGGGGTAGTAGGACAGGCCGATCACATCGAAATCTTCGGACTTGAGGAGACCGGTGGCGAGGGTGGTGTCGTAGAAGTACTTCTGAGTTTCCCAGTTCCAGCCGTTGTCGAGATGGATCATAATCTTGGGCTTCTTCGCGAGCTTGGAGTCCTTAACGCCCCAGGCACCCGAGTGCAGCAGTCGGGCAATATTCTGGTATTGGGGGGTCCTGCCAGTGGGCCACACGAGTCCGGCGGTGATTTCGTTGCCAATCGAGACGATCGACACGTCGATGCCTGCCTCGGCGAAGGCATTGCAGATGTTCAGGGTGTAATGATAGAGCGTATCGGTCAGAGCGTTGATGTCGTTGATCGGCCAGCCACTGGGAGTGGTCTAAACTAATTCATCAGTTTTCCGCCATCGAGAATGATATATATATGATAGTATATATAGATATAGATATATATATATATAAATATAGAGTGGGAGAAGGATCGCAATTACCTGATGCATAGGATCCGCCCAAGTATCACTGTAATGAAAGTCCAGGAAGATACTCGCGCCGGTCGCCTGAATGCGCTTCGCGAGGTTGATATTATATCTCATGTCATAGTCACCATTCTTTACCCATACACGCTGACGGATCGCGTTGACACCGTTATCAGTCAAGATAGTCTCCAGAGGTTGGACCTGTCCTGCAAGGTTCTGGTAGGCAGTTCCGCCCTGCTCTTCCAGGAAGACGGACGAGATGTCCGCTCCACGGTAGGTGAGGGCGGCGTTGGCGAGCGCCGGGAGGGCTGCAAGAAGATAAGAGATGAGCATTTTGATCGTGTCAATTCAGTCAAGTCGCGGGAGAATCCCAACCGGTGTCACTGTTTCCTTGGAGAGGCTGAGAGAAAGACCACGGAAAAACGAGTCGGATGCATTCCCGAAGGATTTATATAGGTTCGAATCTCGTGGTTCACCATGGCGTCTGTCTATGAAAAGAACGGAGAAACTGCTTCGTCTAAGGACGGAATTCCTTATGATCCAAGCAACGATTAATCAAAACAGAACGAAAGCGGTTTCTTCTTCTTCAACACGGAGGCCTGGCGAAGTAGACCATTGGTGGGTAAACCAGACGTCGTGACTTGGCTGGTCGCTGGTAGTCACTTAGGTCGTAGTCTAGTCTTGTGCTCCAGTCGACCAAGGAAATGAAATTAACAATGCCTAATCAGTGGCATCGACACTATACACCTTTAAGTATATTGGATAATAATCAGTTGGACCGGTTCGGACGACCGTTTCATCCGTCCGCGATCTACAATCCTTTTACACCTTTTCAGACCATCAAATCAAACAAACAATTGGTGAACGTCAAATGAACACAATGAGTTCTAATCCTTTCCGAATCCCTCGTCCGTTTCTCACTGGGTTGGATTATTCGATCATCACATGGTGATCATTATAAAAGTACGTATTTTCACCCTGATTACTAGTAGATAGTGGTGTCTACTAACATCCAACGCTGGGATGGGGGGTTCGATCACTTATCCCTGTTAGAAAGAGCCTTAGAACAGTGTCCTGGGAATGATTCTAACCGAGTTCCATAATTCGGTGTCTTGTTGAAGAAAGCCCTCAGGTTACATTCAACAGCTCTCCCTTTCCTGTACACGGACGGTCCTTTGAAACGAACCAATCTTGCTTTGTCAACGATCGATGCCTTTCCAACACGGTATTCGGGACAGATCGAATGATTTCTCAGTTAGGGTTACTTAGTATTGTAATCTATCCGGGCCGAATCACAGGATTGGCATCCATACCAGTTAGTACGGAGTAGTACTCCGTACGGAATCCTCCGTACGGACGGGAGTACAGGGATTGGCATTCATTCATTTCACTGGCAATAAAAGTTCCGATTCCGAACCCCCACGGAACGGGCTGAAGAGTTGGATCTGCGTAACCGGTACACGTAATATATAATATAGATAGATAGATAGAAAGAGAGAGAGAGATATATATATGATGACACCGATATATGTTGGAAGTGTACGGAGTAGTGTAGTGTTACCGCAGTCAGTGTATTCCCCGGGGAATCTTTGAGTCCAGATGTATTTGGAAATCCCACTCACTCTCGTAGGGCCTTCTAAAGGCCCTCCCTTTCTTAGTAGTTCATCACCGTCATTCAGCCCACACGAAATAGAAAAGACATGATCATGACTCCTGCCGGTTCTCTGAAAGAACCAACTGTCCCATGTATCCCGATCCCACACTGTATTCCCCTCATGCCGACATTACGTACAAGAAAAATCATCGATGCCCCACGCCCTGATGCACCAACCCGAGCATAAAGTATATATAGACGCAAAGGGAAGACGTGAATTTTGCAGGGAAGAGAGAAGAAAGAGAAAAAAGAGAAAAAAGAAAACAAAAAAAAAAAAAAAGAAAAAACC
>ML739192.1:0-51291 GCA_009193565.1 Aspergillus coremiiformis | reverse complement strand
GGGGAGAAGGAAGTGGAAGTGGAAGTAGGAAGAAATAAGGCAACATCATAGGTGAATGGAACTAACTACCTAACCAAAGGTAGGTACGGTACGGAGTTGCATTACGAGTAGTGGGAAACACGGTGTCCTCTTCCTGGTAGAGGAATCTCTAAAAAGTAACTTAGGCAATCAGAATTCATGTAATTTATATGAGATGGAAGTTGACGATAGGAATATCTATAGAAATAATAACAATAGGAGAGGATCCTAATTTAATTTTATTTTACCACATTGATAATAATATATCTTATAGATCTCCTTTTTTTTTAATTTTTTTTTTGTATTTTTTTTTGGTATCCCTATTTTTATGGCTGATTGATTTTGATATTCATCCATGATTGTGGTGGTTCAATCGGTTTTCGTTAGTGACGGAAGCTACGCCGGCGGCTGAATTTCTCGACCTGGCACTTTGACACCCAAAATTTCCAACTTGAACAAAAACAGTGGTGCTCCATACATGAACCAAGCAGAGTTGAGACTTGGTCTTTGTCAACTCGACTCCTCCTCTTCCCGCCATCTCGATCTTGATCTGTGATTCTCACCATTTTAACACATCCTTCATACCTTTTGGTAAGCCATTCCTACTTCCCTCTCCCCTCTTCAATTCCATTTCCTGGTATCTCTTTGTCTTTCCCCCTCCTTCAGTGTGGTTTTCCCCCTCCACCCCCTGATTATTTGTCTGTCTGGCCACACTGTGCTTTCCGACGTGATCACGCCCCTCGTTCACCACCACATCTCCCCATTCGCCATCTTCTGATCCCAAAATTTCTACCCTATTTCTACCGAATTCCTCCTGCTCGATTATCAGACGACCCCGACCGACCACTATCTATCTATCGTGTAACTTGATTCATTCCATCTAACATCGCACCATTTTTCCAGACCTTTGAGAATTCCTTTTCGCCACCTCCATCATGGGTCTCACCTTCTCGAAGCTGTTCGACCGCCTATGGGGCAGAAAGGAGATGCGAATTCTGATGGTTGGTCTTGATGCGGCCGGAAAGACCACCATCCTGTATAAGCTGAAGCTGGGTGAAATTGTCACCACCATCCCCACAATTGGTCAGTCATCCTCCCCACTTTGGGCCCGTCATCGACCAGTTGGCTTGGTACCTATTTCGAGACGCATAATATATATCCAAGGATGGGCATGCTGACTTGAAGTTGTTATCTGGTCGTGAAGGTTTCAACGTTGAGACTGTCGAATACAAGAACATTCAGTTTACCGTGTGGGACGTCGGTGGACAGGACAAGATCCGTCCTCTCTGGAGACATTATTTCCAGAACACCCAGGGTATCATCTTCGTCGTCGATAGCAACGATCGCGATCGTATTGTCGAGGCCCGGGAGGAGTTGCAGCGCATGTTGAACGAGGATGAACTCCGTGACGCTCTCCTTCTCGTTTTTGCTAACAAGCAAGATTTGCCGGTATGATATCACTTCGATTGGATTGGACATTGGTTGGAGGCGCAACGTTAACGGTCTTTCTCTCTAGAATGCCATGAGCCCCGCCGAGATCACCCAGCAGCTTGGTCTGCAAAGCCTCACCCGTCGTCCTTGGGTAAGTGTGACTCGACTCCCCCCAACGATTCCATGCGTTGAATTTGACATCTAATATTCATTCGTCTAGTACATCCAATCTACCTGCGCTACCACCGGTGACGGTCTGTACGAGGGTCTTGAGTGGCTTGCCGATGCTTTGCGGAAAACGAACCGTGACTAAACTGTTATAATGTGATGAGTGGAAGAATACATGGACGTGTGACGGGCGGTTGGGGAAGATGGATGGGGGCCGAACCGGCAAAAACACCTCGCGTAGGGATGGGATATGCTACTGGGTGTTGCTTGTATGTTCTCTAACGGCTCTTCATTCTTCTATGCTATTTAGCTTTTATTGTTCTCTTTCATCCCGGCGTCGATCCTAACGAAATGCTCCTTTTGTGCCCTGAAACCTCATATCTTTCTTTTTTTCTTTTTTGATCTCCATGTGTTCTCTTGCAGTGAAGACTTGATATTCATGATCATGGAGAACGGGTTTACGTTCCAAACGTCATATGTATGTCGATGCATCTTATCTGTTTAACTGAAAATGTAGATTTTGCAGCCTGTAGGCTATTGTCGCCTTCGCTTTACTCATTTACCTTATTCTAATACTAGGATGCAATGGTCACGATACCCAAAACAAACATTGCAAACGTTGGGACGTGAAAGTCTCGAGACCATCATAGTCACTGTCCAGATGGAGATCTCAGTGAACATCTCGTCTTCCCCCCTTCCCCCTCTACTGGCAAGCATACATTACTCCGGCACGCATGCAGTTATTGCGTCCCCGCTCACCCACCATGCTGCAGCGCGAATAATCTCCAATACACATCTGCGTTCGTCCTCATTTCTCGGGGCATATATCATGACAAAACCAGACGGCACGGAGCGCCTCCACCACCACCAATCCTCCCGAGCAATGGGATGCCGCTGACCCCATCCTTTCTCCAGAACGAACCGCACGTCCGCCGGATGCAACGTGAGATGTAAACTGCCGTCAATGGGGTGAGCATGACAGACCTCCCCGTTACAGGTGAGCCGTTGCCGTTGCTGCGCCTGGTCCTGACGTGATAAAGCAGCCGGACCGAGCGTACAGAAGATCCCTGTACTATGTTTCTCGAAACACGATGTCCCTGTGTATAGGACGGAAGGATGTGCATCGACGAGGCCGTGAATGTCCTTCACCAGCGCAGCGTACATTTCGGCACTCGCCCGTTGCGTTGTTTGTCGGTGCGGTACGATACCGACTACTTTTGGACGTGGACCAGAGCGGTTGGGGAGGTTGCGGCTCTGGAGATAGCCTTCTTGGGGGAGGAGGGTACATGGCAGGGAGGGAGGTGAGAGGGGATCTCGGACGGCGAAGGGCCGCAAAATGCAGATGCGGAGGTATCCTGCTGGGGTTGAGGGGACTCCACCAGGGCCCAGGGCTAGGTAGGCATGATAGTCTTTCCGGATACGGTGGGCCAGAAAGAGGGTTGGGAAGAGGAGGAGTGGGAGGAGAATGTCTAGAGAGAGGTTGAATCTTGCTGGGGTTTCCATTGGGGTTGGAATTGCAAGAGGGGAGAAGCCATACTCCTGGGGTTTCTTTAGTTTGGTTTCGGTCTTCCACTGCAAGGTAGGTGCAGCTGGGGAATGGTACGTACCTCCATTTTTTGCGTTGGCGATGTATCCTAGTTCTTGGATGAGTCGTGGTACCTGGGGCTCAGCGATGCCGTGTAGCAAGTCTTACGTAGAACAATTGACCCTGAATGCGAAATGTGGTTTCTATGGTGTTCGCTGTTCAGGTGACACGTGCAGTTCGATGCCACGACTGACTTCTAAATAAATCGACAGCTGGACCAATCATGCTAGACATGATACTCAGAATAGCGCCACGAAAGGTGGATGGAAGATCTACGTGGGCTTCGATCACTTAGGAGTTATACCGGAGCTTTTATACGGAGGAGAAAAGCTCCTAATGGGTAATCCATTACGGAGTCCATAAGTCTGATGTCAGCAGGTGTGGTGATTGAGCACATGACCTTATAAAAACAGCATCCATACCCAGTTGACTCTCCTCCGTACTACGAACAGTTACCAAGGTCGGGTCAACTGTCAGACTCCCGTCCTTGTTCAAGCTACTGTGGGGAACTGAAGAAGATAAATGTGGGCCCCCCTCTCGAGTCAGGTCGGCTACTACTAGATAGTCTGGTCCGAGTGACGAGTCCTCTCGACGCCGTCATAGAGAAAGGAAAAGAAGGAAGCGCCCCGTTGAACCTTGAACATTTGTTACCAAGTAATATGGCGTTGAAAGTTCTTCTCCACTTACCGTCTAGGAATTTCTCATCGGGTTCTCGCCATCGTTGTGGTTTCCTTGCGGACTCGATTCGTCGCTTCGCGTGGCACTTGTGCGTTCCAACATCGGTTCGATCCCTAGCCGCCCGATTATCTTGAATACGAGGCACTTGAACGGAACATCGTTCCTCTTTAGATGAGATGGAACTCAAGCATGGATTCCAATTGATCTCAACCAGAACTGGCGCGTCACGTTTACACCAGCCTCAGATGGTGCGAATCGCCGAATACAGGTCCTCACCTAGCCTAACAATTCTACTCGGTATTGGAACGACATTACGGAGTACAGTATGCTCTGTCGGCACGTCATATTGGGAAACGCAGATTCGTTCTGATTAAGTATGTTTTGAAATGACCCTCGAATGGAGTCGATGTGTTCGAGGCCATAATGCACCTGCATATAATGTCAGTGACAAGCGGTCGAGCCTTCACAGTGTAACACGGTGGAGAACTAGTGTTTCTATATTTATCGTCCTGCAACTTTTCCAATGGACGTTTTACATATGGAGGACTCCATAGGCAGGTAGGTACGGAGTATAGTTATCCTGAACTCCCTGCAGGAACTTATCTACTTCTATGGTCTCTCCGTTACTGCTGGACCGCAAATATACTGAAAAAATGTACGGAGTACTCAGTACATACAAAGTACTCCGTACTGTTACCGTTTTTCCAGGAAATGTCTTGGGGGGCCACATGTGACATGTGACATGCCCCCTATCTATCAAAACTGCCCTTTCCGGGTTAGTCACGGCTTGGACCTCCTGGGCTAATCCGGATTGGGAAACGGGGCAAATTCTCAGTCCGAAAGCGTGTTTTCTAACTTTCAGATAAAACAGCAGACTTTTGACTTCTTCCTCTTCCCTTGGACATCATTCTTCTTCTCTCATTCCTCTTTGGCCTTCTTGACCCGTCCAAAGTGACAGTATCATTCCATCCCATGGTGAATTTGTATAGTATCTGATTCTTCTCCTGTCTTCAATCGGCTCGCATCTGCCAAGCCGGTCTGGCCCGTGTTAGCGTTGCGTAAGTGTTTGGATATCCATCCCTTGGGCAACCCCGGCGCAAGACTGTTTGTGTTTGTCACTACTTGTTACTCGTTTTTTTTTTCTTTTTCTTCTTCTCATGAGTCTTGCCCGCCTTACCTGACTTGATGCGAATCAACTGATATCGGTCACGTTTGTCATTGCTGACCGCCAGCCTGGCAGCTTCCATTCTTTCTCCACATTCGTAGCGACAAGTTCACTGCTCAACTCCGCCGATCAATCTGCAACGGTGTCGCTCATATCTATCTATCTCTAGATTTCGGTCTCGGAGGTACTACTCCGTATAGTAAGAGCCTAAACTGTTTTGATCTGCACAACTCGCTCCAATGCTCATTAAACCTAAGACTAGCATTCTTCGACGTTGATCACCGTCCCACTGATCATTCTGCACCACATTGTGACGTATCCGACATTCCCCGGCCCCATTCGATGTTCGTTTCCTCAATCTCTCAATCATGACAGTTCAGACGAGGAGGCATCCCTCCGCGTACAATAACCGAGGCGTTGCGATAGATGTGGAAAAACAACCTTTCCGGCATAAACAGCGCCATCGCCGACATAGCGACAGCTCTTATGATTCATATAGTGGTGACGACTCTGCTACCTCATCTGCCGCGTCCCATCGACCCATGCTGGACGGTACGGCCCCACGCCGCACCCGGCCCGGGGCCGGCTTCTATCGTGTGCCCAATCGCATTATGAGACGCATTTGCCTTGGATTGCTCATTGCGCTAGTACTATTCATTATCACCCTCTTTCGATTTACAATCACATCCTCTGTTACGCAGATCCCTCTTGAGATTCCAAAGACCGCCCCTAAACCCCCCCAATGGGAGAGCTTTCCATTTCTGACGCGGTATCATGGCGGGCTGCGGTCCATCGTGCCGCGTAAAGATCAAGTACCGGAATACCCCGGTGACCACCCGGATGTGATGGCTTTGGGAAGCGATGCGGAGGCGAATGCAAAGGGACTCCAAGCTCGAGATAAGGCTCTACCGTTTTTTAGTTTGGTTTTCGATCCTTATCCCAATTATACCTCACCGGAATATGTGGCGAAATACGGAGAGAAACGTGAATGTTTCTTAAACGAGAAAGGAACGGTGCGGATTCCCCCGGTCCACCATTATCCCGGGGTACCTCGTGGATTCCCAGAAGCTGTCATGGGCTCAAATGAGGAGATAGGGATCCAGGACGATATCTGTTTTGATCGCTTTGGTCGCTTGGGTCCATATGGACTGGGCTATAGTGTCAGGAAAGGCGGCATTGGCGCAGGCCTGGAGGGCCATCGAGAGGGTGCGGAGCGTGTCTGGGATGAATTCCCGCCGGTAGAATTTCGCAAGGTTGACTGGGCTGCCGCTCAAAATCGATGCCTGGCAACGAATCGTCATCGCTTCAGAGACCTCCCGAAGCCCCGTTCTGATCGTTTTCTGTCAATGCCAGTCGGTATTCGCGATTCGAACAATCCGCCTATTGAGACTGCGCAGACTCGACAAGAACAACCTCAGCTTGGAGCGGAGCGTCTACCCCGAACAGCGGTCATTATACGCACCTGGCACGACTTCCACTACTCTGCCGAGGATATCCTATATCTTCGTTCATTGGTCTCCGAACTGGCATTGCTCTCTGGTGGCGAGTATACGATTCACTTCTTGGTTCATGTCAAGGATGAGAACCTGCAAATCTGGTCCGATGACGAGACATATGAACGGGTGCTGAAGGATGCCCTGCCAGAAGAATTCCGCGGCATGGGCACCCTTTGGTCGGAGCGGCAGATGGCCCTTATGTACCCCGGCATGGAAGAAACATGGACGCGAGGATTGCCAATTCATGGCGTATATCGCAGCACCCACATGCCCATGCAATACTTTGCGCACCAGCATCCGGAATATGATTACTATTGGAACTGGGAGATGGATGCGCGTTACACCGGCCACTGGTACCATCTATTCGATAAGGTTGGCAGCTGGGCGCGAGCGCAGCCGCGGAAGGGATTATGGGAAAGAAATGCTCGCTTTTATGTGCCTTCTGTCCATGGAACCTGGGAGGATTTCAAACAGATGGTTCGGGTGCAGACTGAGATCGGTACCAACAGTCCTAACAATATGTGGAGCGCAACCAAACCCGGACAAGATCAGTCTCCCGGGAATCAAGGTGGCCTCCATCAGCAGGGTGACAAACCTATCTGGGGCCCGGAACGGCCCGATGAGCGGGACATCCTGGAGGTTGAGGGCGAAGGAATCCCCCCAACCACGATGGACAAGGATCGGTACAACTGGGGTGTTGGTGAGGACGCAGATTTGATCGTTTTTAACCCTCTCTATGACCCTGAAGGAACAACTTGGCTTCTTCGAGATGATGTGACGGGATACAACAAGGAAAACGGCATGCCCCCACGCCGTGCGGCTATCATCACCGCCAGCAGATTCTCACACAAACTGCTGCGCACGATGCATCAGGAGATGATCCACAAACGCCACAGTATGTTCTCGGAGATGTGGCCCGCTACCACCGCCTTGCATCATGGGTTCAAGGCAGTCTATGTGCCTCATTCCGTCTATATCGACCGTAGGTGGCCCACCAAGTACCTCGAATCCGTGTTCAATGCAGGCCGCAACGGCGCGTCGGGCGGTGCCAGAACTTCCATTTTTGGAGACCGTGAGCACAACTTCAAGGGCACCACCTGGTTCTACTCAGCAGGGTTTTCGCCAAATCTCTGGAGACGGTGGCTGGGCTACAAGGTCGACAACGATGGGGGCGAGCTGGCTGAACTAGCGGGTGAAGGCAGAATGTGCCTTCCTCCGATGCTTCTTCATCCTGTCAAGGGTGTGGAGATGATCATCGATGATGGGGTCAAATAAGGCGAGTAGTTGCATTCTGGCTTCCTTTAACGATTGAAGATTTTTGTTGCATGGTTTTCTCAACGATCTTATTATGTGTGACGCATCTGGCTTTGATGGCGAAAAGGGGCGTTTGTTTGATCGTTTGGCTACTAATGCCTGTACATGAGTGAACCTGTATGGGATGGCGTTGGAGACGGAGGGTTTCATCCGTACAGCACCACTAGAACTTAGATTCGGATTTTTTCTTCTTGCTTGGAAAATGTCAGTATGTCTGTCGTCCGACCCAACAACAGCGACTGGTGATTGTGCCTGCCTTGTAGTAGACACCGAACAGTATGGCTTCAGAAGATACGCTCATATTCCAGATGGAACGGCTGAAAGCCGGACCCGAGATTAGTTCCGACGGAGAAAGTTTTGAATGTTCTTCCAGTTCTGAATCGAACGAAGGTCCCAAGTTCCAACCGAAGGCTCACATATCTCACCACGGGGACTCTTCATGAAAGAGTTCCGGGGAAATATCGTTCAGCAAGAAGAACATCCAAGTTTGCTATCCATTGTTGGGTAATTGCGCGAGGCTCTACTCCGTATGGATCTTGCCCTCGAGGAAGACACAGGAAACTTGATCACGTAGTAGTGGTTTAGCGCAAGAGACATTGGGAGACTGGAATAGGCTCCCAAACCTCATCTCGGAGGGGGGGAAAGGTTGAAAAAAAGTAAAGACCCTTCAAAACAAGGATAGAATTGTGTTTTGTCACGACGATCCCTGGCGGAAAACCTGGTTGGAAGGGCCCGGGCCCCTTTATACAGCATCGCGGCGGATTCACGGGAAACTTGACCCCGCTACTCCGTATGGAGTAGAATGATCTACATTGTGTTGTCGATAGCTGGAGCGAAGTCCGTCGCTCGATTCAGATGTGGGGAGGGAAATAAACCTGCCGAAGGTGCTGAATTCCCCCTGTGCATTAGTAGATAGTCATTAAATAGTGTGGTTCCATAAATTCCCTGTTCTCCACCAGAGACGAGCTGAGGTGACTTGGTGATTGTATGTACTCCGTAGCCGCCTTCAAAGATTCCTACTTGTGTGATTAGTCGTACAAGGCCAAAACAAATGATTGAATGTGGGCAACGTGTTAATGCAAGCCACAAAGGGAGGGTTATCCCAGTATCCCTGGATGAATAAACAGGGACGTCCCAGCATTTTTTTTTTTTTTTTTTTTTTTTTTTTTCGTTTGTTGTACTGTAGTAACGTGGACAGCTATGAATAGGAATAAGGAAGAATGTTCAAGTGTAATCAATGAAAGCAGCCAACCGAAGGGAAAGAAGTCAAGTCACATGCCCTGGAGTAACGTGAAAGAAATTGAACCCTCATTCAAATTCAATTCCACTCGACCGATGGAAATGAACCTGTTTCGAAATGAATCTTTGGACCTCTCCAAACGCTGGACTCCAGACTCCAGCTGCTCTTTGTGTAACAGATCCGGACAATACCAAAGAAATCAAGAGAGAAAAAAAAAAAAAAACAAATTATCATGATATGGACCTATGGATGGGTTAATCCTTCCGACTACAGCCAATGACACACGAACCATGACATCCATTCAAGAATGAACTATGGATGAGTTGACTGAAGAAGGAGCATTCCTTGGTTTCGGCATGACAACACAAGCGCTCTTACTTCACTCCGTCGATCACTCAATTGTTCCCATTATCTATTCCTATAAGATTCAGAGGAGAGCGTCGGGCGCAGTCTCGTATCCCTCGCATTGTTTGTCACCAACTTGCATGCCTGATAATCCTTTGATTTCCCCCCCCCCACAGCCCCCCCAAAATAAGCTACCAACTTCCTGTACGGAGTATATCATAGACTCTAGAGCCTTACTACCCCTATTTTTCTTTCTTCTTCAAGACCTTGATCTGCTTTCATAAGCCAACGAAAGACAAAAAAAAAATCATGTTGTCCAAATCTCTATTCGCCAGTGCAATTTTGGGCCTTTCTTTCCTTTCCGCAGCAGTTGCCGAAGATGCCCCTGTCCTTGAAGACAACAAGCCGGCAACCGTGTACGAAGCTGTTCTGCAGGACAAAGACAACTCCACCGTTCGAGGATCGTTCACGGCTTGGGGTACTGACAACGGAGTCGGAATCCGACTTCGTGTTGCACTCACGGGAGTTCCCAAAGATACATTCTTGAGTTCGTACATACCGACCTATACTTGGAGATGCTGCGAACAACGAAACTGACGCGTTAACAACGACAGATTATCATATCCACAACAGCCCCGTACCGGAAGATGGCAACTGCTACGCTACCGGTGGGCACCTTGACCCGTACCAGCGCGGTGATCAACCTCCCTGCAATACCACCAAGCCCGAAACATGCCAAGTTGGCGACGTGAGCGGAAAGCATGGTCCTGTCTGGACCCCCGTTGACAAATTCGATGTCCAGTACACCGACTTCTTCCTGTCCAATGTGGAAGATACTGTCGCCTTTTTCGGTAATCGCTCGGTCGTCGTCCACTTGCCTGATAATAAACGGATCAACTGTGGTAACTTCCACCTGGCATCCGATAAAGAGAAGGAGCCGAAGGAGCAAGGAGAGGAGAAGAAACGGACGGCCTGGACCTGTGCCATGCCTTTTTTCCCTTGTAGTTGATTACCCACCCAAGTTCCTGGTTATTCTTACAGCCAGCTTTCTTCGCTCGATTTGAGTCTTTCGGTTTGGGTCATGCATAACTAACTTGGCACTATGATCAACGCTTGTCGAGTGGCTTCTTTATTTATCATTATTCTTTTAGTATAGGCACTAATACATTGACATTTCGGATTTCGCCTTGTTCGTTTCTATTTTCGTCTCATTGTTGGATGGAAGATTTCTCATCCCGTATTCGGAGAAAACTTACCTTACGCAACGTATTTACTAAGTTACAAAAGAAGGTTACTTGAAAAAAAGGTTCCCAAAAAATCACGACCAGCAACCGAGGCTGCTCTTAGTCTTAGTGAGAATTTGGCTGAAAACGGAAATGGCTGATGGGTGCAGGTGGATTCTGGTATATATCAATGACGTTTAGAAACTCAAGTCGTGCAGCACTTCCTACTACTAATCTGACATCAGAATCCGATGTGAACAGGATAACATCAACTAGGTTGTCCATCCAAACTTTCGAGCCGGCTTAGGATTGCATTCCGATCATCTTGTCCTTCTTCTGCCTTATATTCCTGGAGCACGATAGTCCGCATCAATCGCCGCGGGGCACGACGTCCGGTAAAGAGCTCGAATTGGACGAATCCTTGCTCGGGGAGGACGTCAAGACCATCCAAAGCAATCCAGCCACGGTGAGAAAGAGCTCGTATTTGCTTTACCAGCGGGGTGTCAAGGGGCTTATACGCCAACTAGCCGAGGAATTAATGGTCACTTTCGGAAAGCTGTATTGTAGACGGAAGTCTTGAAACCCGAGCATGAACAAGGATAATCGCTTACCTCGACTACGACACCACCAGTGGGACTTCCCAGCCACTGAGAAGGGATCCTGAAGTTCGGGGCCGGATGGCCTCCGATGCTATGTGCCGGTATGCAGGAGCATATAACAGTTGGCGGGTTGTAATTCGCGGGCCAACTATCTTGTAAAGAGCGTAGAGGATGAACGTTTGAGCGAGTGGTTGGCGCATTCTTGGTATGGGGGGGGAGGTTCTGTCGGTTGTAATGATGGGCTAGTTTCTCGGCGTTGGCGAAGGTGCGATTCCAGACGAAGATATTTTGCACACCCAAGTGGATCATGGAGTATACGGCTGCACGAGCCATGCCGCCTGAGCCGATGACCAGGCCGGTGGAGGACGGACGGATCGCATTCGCAGGTGAGAGTCCTCGTCGAAGGCAATTGCCGATGCCAATCCAGTCCGTGTTGTCTCCGTGTAAGCCTTTGATTGGACCTGCTCGGCTCTTCTCCACGCACAGGGAGGACCCTGAGGAAACACGGGCGAAATCTTCAAGGTTGCGGATGGGTATCAGTGTATTCACGGCCCCGATTGTTCGGGCATGGGGAGACATCGAATGGAGAAGGGCAATCGTTTCTGTCTTGTACGGTAGACTGACGCTGGTTCCACCAAAGTTGGGGTTTGCAACCAGCTCGTTCAGGCCCCGTAGAGATGGCGACTGGTGAAGGTTATATACGTGTGGCATCCCGCATGCCTTGTACGCGGCGTTGTGCATAGCTGGCGATAAACTGTAGGTTACATTTGCACCGAAGACGAAGAATTGCATGGGGTCTAGAGCGAAGGAGGCATAAAGTGCTTCCTGAGCTTCGCGGAAAGTGAGATGAGGTAGATTCTTCGTCTGTGGCTCGGACATCAGGGATTGATTGGTGATGGGTGTTAATATCGGGTTAAAGCAGCAAGACAGCCGGCCCAGCGAGCCCGAATTATAGGCAATGAGAGGTAACTGTGGGCCAGGGAGAGCTGCGATACGGTGACGGAAGCGTTGGACGGCGTGATTGTCCTCCATTGATGCTGCCGGTTGAGTCAATCGAACTATATCGCATCCTAGTCGTTTGGCACGTTCGTACAGCTCTAAGTAGACGGGGTCGTCCCAGCCTTGCTCAGCGCATTGCACAAAAGCGAAATGCCCGATAACCTTGCTTGAACCCCTCGAGGCGATGATTTGCGACAAAACATTGTCGTCATAATTGAGGTCAACCGCGATGAAATCAGGGGCTAACCGTAATCCATGGTGCATCAAGTTTAAATACGAGGAGATAGAACGGCGCAACGGCTCCTTTCGTGGTGTTGCTGGGGCAATTGAGCCTATGTCACTCTCCACATGGTATATCAGAGGGACAACAATGTTGCGCCGAATGGTGGCCACGGTTCGACTGATTCTATCTGCAAGGGTTGACTCGAGCCCGAGACGAGAGGAAGGGTTTTCTGTCACGTCGACCTTTAGTTCGAAGGCATCTGCAGTTGACACCAAATCCTCAATATTCAGGTTTCTCGTAAAGAAAGTAGATATCGGCACAGTTACAGCGTACGTAAAGGTGCGCGCCTCGACAGGTTGCGTCGAGAGTGGAAACGATGCATCTTGGTTACTTAGATCGGTAGCATTCCCAGTGGCGAAAGCAATAAAACGAACAAAATCGCGTTGTAAGCGCTTAAGAGTCAAGAATGGTGTGAATTTTTGAGATCGCTGA
Source organism: Aspergillus coremiiformis (assembly GCA_009193565.1). Taxonomy (NCBI): domain Eukaryota; kingdom Fungi; phylum Ascomycota; class Eurotiomycetes; order Eurotiales; family Aspergillaceae; genus Aspergillus; species Aspergillus coremiiformis. The sequence goes on along the minus strand of ML739192.1, from coordinate 38,315 downwards.
TCTACCTCAAGTTCAAGCTGCGACTGATGATAACCATTCTTTCCTAGTGAGGGATGTTCATGGCCGGTTTCTGAGATATTGAAGAACTCAAGATTGGAACATGCCCGATAGATAGGACTGGAAAGCTCGAGAAAACGGCAAACTTTATCGGTATCCCAGGCCTGCAGATACGACCGAATACTTTCCAGATCTCGAATTATATGGATGACAGGGTGAGTTTTGGCATATTCTCTGAGCAGCATTTGCCCACTGGACTCCATGGAGCCTGGCCCGCATGCAATGACCCAGCCTTCTTTATGCTCCGATAGCATAGCATCCATGATTCTAGCTTCCTGTTGACGATATTTGGTGATCCCATGCTCGCTCTTAAATGCAGCGCGTGACCGTCCTGTGACTTGCTGAAAATAGTGATCGGCATCGATCAATCGTCTTCCGGAGGTTGCCGCCAGGATGATCGCGATGCTGGACTTGCCTGTACCACGAATGCCAACTAGGACTATGGAAACATTGGGCGCAAATCTCCTCTGGGCCTGGAATGGCCCGTCGAAGGATACAGGTGATACGCGGCTGGAGTTCAGTTCACGGAAAGACGACTCCCCAGTAGTTTCTGTCGGTTCTGGTAAAGGGTAGGCGTTGATGGTCTGGTGTCCAGCATCTTTTCCGGATCTCAATTCCGGCGATAGATTTGCTTTCGAGGTCAAATTTGCGTATTGAACATTGTATGACAGCTTTTTATTTTGCCCAAGACCTTCGACCTCGGCTAATTTGCGTTTGGGCGGCCTCACGGGTATAGACATTGGATAGTACGTTGTACACTGGAGTCAGAATTTCTATGCCTTCAAGCAATAAGTGCATTCCGGGTTCATGTACGGCGTGAATATCGATTTAGAGAACATTGAAAAAGAAACAAACTTGAATACACGTCTAATGGCGAGGGTAGTATAGAGTACATGCAGTACCTTATACAGCGAATTCACTGCAGGGAGCTAGAACTAGTGGGTGATAAGCATAGGTGAGTCTTGCCAGGGTTCAATACCACATTAAGTTGACTTCTGCTCGACCAAGAAAAAAAATATCAAATGATGAATGATGGTTGTGAAGGTGGAGGAAGCGTTAAGACGTGAAAGGACTTAATCTTGGGGTGGCAGCCTTAGGGCTTCAACCTTTGGAGTTTTGCGGACAAACACTCAGCCGTGGTAAATTACCCCGTGTTTGAAAATACTGTATGGCGTATCAAGCGGAGCATGACAACTTATTACCCCGTGGGGATTTACTTTTTGGAATATACAAACTGTTATCATCATCTCGGATCGATGATAGAAACATCCTGAAACTAGACCAGATGAGATAATTGCTTACTGGGTCCTATAAAGTTACGAAGTGCATTTAGCGATATAAAAGCTGAAGTCCAATCTTTAATTCATCATTCGGAGCAAATCATCGCTTCCTCCACATTCTGTACCGATACTTACTTACTTAGTAGGTACGGAGTATAGCCGCGGGTATGCAATTAGTGCCTCCTACAGTACACTCGCTATACACCCGCTTTTCCTTTCTCCGCTTTTCATTCTGTCAGTATCTCACTTTTACCATTTTTTTTCTGCTTTCACCACCAAACTTGGATTGGCCTCTGACCGACTCCAATTCTAGTTGGGCTAAGCGATCTATTTTCATTTGACGGTCAAACTAGATCATAATCCTGGTTCTCATTGTCCTAGTGGTATAGTGAATTGGAACGCGGTTTCTGCAAAAGTCCTCAGCAAGCAAATGGTTCGTCTCGAATGCTAGATCTGAAGATGAACGTACATCCAGAATAATCTAGTGCACCGCTATTTAGATGATCATGAGCAGCGACATGCGTCAAGCCTCCGGGAGCAGTAAAGCTAGTAAACGACAATTGATTGACCACGACGAAGATACTAGACAGAATGCGGCCGCAAATGAGCATACTGCCAATCCCAAAAGACAGCGTGTCTCGCGCGCCTGTGACAGCTGTCGATTAAAAAAGGATAAATGTGATGGCGTCCAACCGGTGTGTTCGACGTGTGCTTCACTGTCCAGACCTTGCACCTACAAGGTCAATCCCAAAAAGAGAGGCTTACCAACCGGGTACATTCGCACGCTCGAGTTACTATGGGGTCTTGTGTTTTGCAAGATAAAAGGTAGTGAGGATGTGGTTCGTGCCTTATTGAAGACAGCCAATATACCTAGTCATTTGTCTACGATGGGCAAGGAGGCCGAGGGATCCGACGCACTTCTTTCCTCCTGGAAGAATAGCGCTGTACTTAGAGATGTCGAGCAGATGTTGACACTCTTAGAGCAACCGGAGGATGAACAAGATAAAGAGCTACGAGCACCTGGAGATAGTGATTCGCCTCAGGATGCCGAAGGTAGTAGTGTACTCTCGTCAGATGCCCTTGAGTGGTATGTACCTAAAGGGCTGGGAGACTGGAGGGAAAATTCATTGACTGCAGGGTTATCGCCCGCCAAGTCACCCACAATTGAATCAACTGCAAATAGTCACCTGATACGCAATATACGAGACTCTGGCACTCAAACATCCTCCCCGTTGGATGTAGCAGAAGACCCCAGAATACTAGTTACTTCGCCAGTGCAGTCTCAGTCCAACAACCTCCATTCATCTCGAATCACTTCAAACCACCCGCGTCTCCCTCCTAATGCTTGGGCATTGATTGAAGTATATTTTACCTACACGCAGTGTTGGTTCCCAATACTTGAAAAGCATGATATACTTCGAACTGCATTCCGTTACCCCGAGAATGACACACCTACTTCGGCTTCATCTGCTGAGTCTGGTGATCACGCAGCACTATGGGCAGTTCTAGCTCTTGCATCAATACAGGATGTTTCGATTACTACAACTCGCCAGCTACCACGAGCGTCCAGCGGCCGGACAAATCCTAAACAGCTGTATGCAACAGCCAAAAGTCTAATTCCGGGAGAGGAAGGCGTCCATGATATCGGCCATGTTCAAGCACTACTGATCTTGTCTCTTGTCAAGCTTGGACAACAAGAGTGGACAGCTGCATGGGTGCTTGTAGGACAGGCTGTTCGCCTTCTACAGTGCCTGAGACTCGATCGCCCTCGTAATATCCAACCGACTAATGGCGATGACGTCAAGGGCTCTGGACGAAGGAAGCATGTGTTTTTAGGCTGTTTTACGCTTGAGACTATGGTCGCTATGCAAACTGATCAGGTCCCGTCATTGCGTAAGGGCGACTTGATGAAAATTGGTCCGATCAATGAGGACGGTCTGGAAGAATGGCATCCTTGGGAGGACCAGACTGGTCTTCGTCCGGCAGACTCGTCACGAGGCAATTTCCATCGGGGACCACTCCATGCGTTGAGTACCTTTAACCGACTTGTCTCGTTGATATGCATTTTGAACGACTTGTGCTGCCTCAGGCAATCTGCGACTAATTCTGCCTCACAGCTAGAGGCGTTGGAACGCCAATTGCAAATTTGGATCTCTGCTCTTCCACAAAGTTACCGCGTTGATATACAGGCGAGCTCAGCGAGGCCAGTTTGCCCTCACATTTTCGGGCTTGAAATGATGTATGAAGGCATGGTTGCTGCTCTAAACTTGCAATTCGCAGTTCAGAAAAGCGGTGCCAACATACAAGAGATATTACACAAAGGACGTGCAACAGAAAGCTCAAAAAGATTATTACAATTGTTGCAAACATATATGGAAATTTACAGCCCTTCAGCAACCTTTCCTACCTTTGGTATGATTCTCTCGTTTAGTGCCCTTCAGCAAGGCGAGAGACGTGGCCTGCCTTTGTCATTTGATCTCGATCCTGGCTTAAAGCACAAATTGCAATCATTTGTCTCACATCTCGCGACCATATGGCTTATCCAAGAGAAGGACTTTAGGGGGGCACACTTGGCTGAGATGACACCGCGCACGTCATTGTCAGTAACCCAGCGACAACGGGGCATGTCGACTATAGTCTCAGCCGATCAGAATTCTTTTCACCTTTCTGAAATGCCAATGTCGGGAAGTGAAAAAAGGAGGACTGGGTTAACAGACAGCACGCGTTTGGATGTTTGTGCAGCTGATCCATTCCTTTCGAACACGTGGGTGTTCGACGACCATGCCCCATTGTCCTTGCCAACACCTCCTTCGTCAGTGAAGATTAATCGAGGAGTAACGGAAACATTACAACCGGCCTCCCAATCAAGGGAGTCTGGTTCTCTTAGGCACCGCGCTTCCATCTCTTCCTCCACGAGGCCAATCAGCGGAGCATCTCCATTGCCAGACTTGACTTCATTTCAGTCTATCCAATATCAAACCCCATACAGTGAGCCAAACCATAATAGTGACTCCTTCCTTGATATTGATGGATACGGGTCTCTCCAACGGCCGAGGATTGCCCCTGACCTTGACGCACTATTCGATGAGTTAGCTTCATTGGATGGCACTGAAAAGTGAGTTACTATCATTCGCCGGTTGAATTGTCGAGTCACTGACCTATGGACCGCAGAGGGGACAATCAGCCAGAGTTCATGCAAAACTTAGGGTTTGTTCCAGACTCGGGGTTTCCAGAACTATATTCATATTCGACTCAAGTAGAACCTTTTCTCCTGGCCCAGACACAACAAGTGCCAATATCCGACCCTTCAGGGGTACTATGACGGAAGTCTCGAGTCCTCAATGAACCGCAAATGAATGCGAAAAGTAAAACTTGAGGTTCAATCACACCGAGTGAACCTTCTAGTCAAGTCCAAACTGTCTTAAGTGCTCCGACTTGGCTGCCTGTTAAATGTGCCTTGCTGGTGGTATCTGGTTCAAAGCACCATATCATAGGCTGGCCCTTGCAGTGCAATAGCTACTCAGCAAGGGATTACGAAGATTTCGTGTATAGCGTTGTTCCATTTTCATTCTTCATTGTAGATACTGGGATGTACAGAATTTATCATTGCTGCACAGTGGCGGGTATGAATGGACGATCCAACCGATATGCATGTATATATTATACTCTACAACAATTCTCATTACACTCACTGGCATTCAAAGTGCAGCCTTCAAGTTTTCCTTCCTGGACTCAAAATTCACTGCCACATGTTCCACCGCAACGTGATAACCATAAACTCCCAACCCGACAATAATGCCAGCTGCCTTATCACTGAAATAGCTGTGATGTCTCCATGGCTCCCGTGCATGGACATTGCTCACATGTAGTTCGATGAACGGGATATTCACTCCCACCAAGGCGTCTCGGATCGCCACCGAAGTGTGCGTATAGGCGCCCGGATTGATAATGATTCCATCAATATTGTTCCGCGCAGCTTGAATGCGATCGACAATTGCGCCTTCATGGTTGGACTGGAACGTTTCCAAAGTAGCTCCTAGCGAGGAAGCGTGGACTTTGCTCGCGGCTTCGACGTCTGCGAGGGTGACTGTGCCGTAAATATGGGGTTCGCGAGTACCCAGGAGGTTCAGGTTGGGACCGTTGATAAGGAGGATTGATTTCCCCATGTGTAAGACTTGATGGAAGCTATGCGCAAGAAAATATTGCATTCAACATGTAGGCTGGCGGTCATTTTCTTTAATATTGTCGCGATGGAGTACTTTATACATCCTCATATTCATTTTGCACCATAAGTAACTCAGTCCGTAAATCCAAATCAATTATCATAATGACCTGTAATTTACTACGTAATTACCTGGAAGTGGATACCATCCATTTTATGTCCCGGTAAGACGGGGAGAAACGCTTTGCCGGCGGCATGCCGAACGAACACCCGCGGGAAGTCAGCCGGCAGATACAAGGGTTAAAAGAGCTTAAGTGGTTTTTTTGGTATGTATTCAACTGTATGCATATAATACAACCGTGAATAAAGAGTCCCTGTCAACCAGAAATCACCCCGGCTAAAAATTTGAAAATATAGGAACCTCCACGGAGTAGTCCTTGGTATTGATTTAAAACCCCCAAAAGACCATTGTCTTATCTCAGAGGATTGATGATTGTATGTACATCATTGCAGGCCATAATATTCTTCAATGCAGAACAAGACAGCCACGTGAGGAATCAAGCGATGTGGAGTCCCGTTGACCCTTAGTACGGATAGTAGATTGTCAATCCCACCGGTTACTCACCGTCGCTGGAGATGACCTGCCCTCATAAAACTCGTTCAATCCATACAGGCTCAATCAACTTGATCATCTTCAGTCGTCAGCTAAGCTTCAGTATTAGCCGTCTGAGCAATCACCATACTCTTAAGAAGGATCGTAAAACACAGCCTAGGACTTCGTTACTATCAACCCCGCACTATGGCAGTTACGCAGTTCGACCAGGAGCAACTAGACGAGATCTATGCTTTTGCAGTGGATCTTGGCCGTAAAGCAGGCCAGCTCTTACTAGAGAGCATCGAAAAGCGAATCGGAGGCGAGGGAGACCAGTCGGCGGAAGAAAAAGAGAATGCAGTGGATATTGTGACTCAGACGGATGAAGGTAGCTCTATGGCACTCGCATCAAGACTATAGTAGTGCATGCGAACTGATGGTGCTTTTCCAGATGTGGAACTATTCATTAAGAACGTAATTCAAAGAAAGTATCCCTCGCATAAGTCAGTCGCTGTCCTTGCTTAGTCCTACATGATTGTCAAGTTACTGATAGCCAACGGCCAGGTTCCTGGGAGAAGAGACATACGCCAAAGGACAGTCTCGCGATTACCTCATCGATGAACAGCCAACATGGTGTATCGATCCGCTGGATGGTGGGTGTGAGTTTTGATATATTAATCGCCTTTCTAACCATCGACTTTAGGGACTGTCAACTTCACTCACATTTTCCCCATGTTCTGTGTCTCCATCGGCTTTATTGTCAACCACAAACCCGTCATAGGAGTCGTCTACGCTCCGTTCCAAAACCAACTTTTTTCATCTTGTATCAATCGCGGCGCCTGGTTGAATGAAAAGCGCCGTCTTCCTCTTATCCGAAGTCCCTCCATCCCCCCGTTGCCCCCTAACGCACCCAGCAAATGTATCTTTTCCTGTGAATGGGGCAAAGACCGCCGCGACATCCCCGACGGGAACATGCACCGCAAGATTGAGAGTTTTGTGAACATGGCGGCTGAAATTGGCGGTCGGAATGGAAAGGGTGGCATGGTCCATGGGGTCCGGAGTCTGGGAAGTGCAACGCTGGATTTGGCGTATACTGCGATGGGATCCTTTGATATCTGGTGGGAGGGTGGTTGCTGGGAATGGTAAGGCTACATCTCCTGTGCCTTGTCAAATTATTCCGCTTCGGTTTCCTTTCGGTTGGTATGATATCAGTCTGACTGGGCTAGGGACGTTGCCGCTGGAATTGCGATCCTCCTGGAAGCGGGTGGTTTGGTGACGACTGCCAATCCGCCAGCGGATCCTGATACTGCCCCGATTGAAGACGTACGACTGGGGAGTCGCTTGTATTTGGCTATCAGGTAGAGTATTGTTGTGCGTGATTGAAGGCAAGGCAGCTCGACTAACTTTCGTTCTAGACCGGCAGGACCGTCGGGGACGGAGACTGGTCGACAGACACAAGAGAGAACAGTGAGGGAAGTATGGAAGCGTGTACGAGAGCTTGAATATACACGACCGGGTGCTTGATCATTTCATGCCCTCCGCTTGGAGAATATATATCCGACGTATCCTTATTGGAGGATCTCGTTTTGGTTCGTGACGACATGTCGAATTCATAACATATGCTATGTTCTAGGGTATGCTATATACAAAGATCATAGATACAGAGAATGTTATAATGAGATTGGTTCAAAGGTTAGACTTGGATGGCGTCCTCTCAGCTAATGACTTTGACACCATCTCTTTGACCTTTTCCACCAAGCCAGGAACGGCAACTACATCCTTGCCAGTCCAGAGACGGGCTTGCTCCAACCCCTGCCAGATCAATGCCTCGGAGCCCAAGATGACCTTCCAGCCAGCTGTCGAAGCAAGCTGTGAAATTTCAGTCCAGGGAACAGGATGATAGCACATCTCCAGGATGACACCCTTGAACGTAGCCGAGGGTGACGGCTCGCCCAGGAAAGCCTGCAGCACCTGTCGGGCGTTGATTTCCGTAGGGGTCTTCGGTGGATAGTTGGGGATACCCGAGACAATGACCGCTGGGGCCTCAAGAGAGGCAGCCACCGCGGGATCAGTGACGGAAATAAGAGGGGCAGTGGTCGAAGTCAAGTTCCGTTCCTTATCTTCCTTCAGAATGGCATCAACTTCCGACTGGTCGCGGTTCACAATATAGATCTTGCTGGCGCCGAGCCATTTGCGTAGTACATAAATCGCCGAGCGAGCCGTGCCGCCCCCACCGACGATCAAGGCGGGTTTGTTTTGGAAGAGCTCCGGGGACGGGCAGTTTTGTAACAAGGCTTCCCGGATGCCAATGCAGTCGGTGTTTGTACCGACGTAAGAGCGGCTACCGTCCTGTTCGTCGCGTAGGAAGATGGTATTGCACGCTCCAGCTTGTCTTGCGTCCTCGGTGAGACTGTCGAGGTGAGGCATGATGGCTACCTTCCATGGCATGGTCACGGAGGACCCGACGAACTTGGGGTTGGCTTTAATGGCCGCCAAGTATTTCTCAATTGGGGGTGACCGAGTGTATGCTGGGGGGTAGGTTGTGGATGTGCCATTAACACTGGATAGCGGGATCTGAGTCCAATTCAATCCTAAGGAATTGTAGACGGTCTGGTGGAGTGGTGGGGATAGAGAGTTCAGCAAAGGATGACCATAAAGATAAGCGACACCGTCCAGGTCTGCTGGACAGGTAATGGGCTCCTCCAGAGGCTGAGTGTCGTTCACAAGGTGTGGTGTTGTTGCCATTGTAACGGAAGACCAAGTAGTATCTAGTCCTAGTAATCGAAACGATTGGGTATGCGATCGTAGTATATAATATAAAATTTGGCAAGTAAAGAGCGACGAAAGTCAATATCGCATCAGTCTGTCTCACTAGAATAATAGTTTTCTAGTTTCATTTATTTTTTATTTATTTTTTTTTCTGGTAAAAACATAAGCAATGGCCATTCACGGATTTCCAACTACAAAAACTCGGCGGAGAAACATTTAAGATTTGATTTTGATTGGGATTTTTTTTGGAGGGGCCCGTGACTTTTTAGCCTCTTCACCACTTCCTGACTACTTTCTTAGTCTCTCTTCTTTTTCCATGGAACCCCATTCCACTCTCTGGATTCTGCTCCACAAATCTAGGATCTAGTTCCTGTCGGCGATTAATATTATTATCCCAGTTGTCACTGTGGTATACTTCGAAAGTCCATCCAGCAGGGAGAACACTTTTCCCGGGTTAAAGGACAAGCTTGTTTCGCTTAATTGTGCTGTCGGACACGCAGCTCCCCGTGGGGAATTTAGTACTCCGTATACACACGGTATACTCCGTACTTCGTATGTACAACCTACCTTACCTTAACATTCAAGATGATCCTTTTCCGGCGAAGCACTTTCCCCAGCCACCCATGAAATCGAGCCAATTAGTAACCATTGGTTATTCTCCCTACTAATGATACCTTGGTACGGAGTCCTCTCACTCTCAGGGATGACCGTCCCCTCTCCTCCCTAATCTCCTGGACTTTCCTTTCCCTGAGAATGCTGATTAATGTCGTTTATAGTTCTCCGGCGCCTTGGCTTCCCCCACAAATACTCGCCAGCATGGTCGTCTCAGTCCCACAGCCGCCTGAGCGGGATCGGAGCAACGTGCCAATAACAGTGGCAGAGATTTCATGGCTACTGATACAGTCATTTTGGCGTGGCTCTCTCGTAGGAGGACAAAGTTTGACAAAGTCCAGTACCAGAGGAGTGCGAGAATCCAATGCCTTTCTCCACGTGCTGACTATAAGATCAATATTCGTTTTTCCACGACCGTTTATCCATCTCCGCAACCCCAAGGCGTTCTCAGCTCGCACCCCGGATTTTCATTCCCTTAAACAAGGGTGTCTAGCGTGGGGATAGAGTATAAGACTATAAGTATCTAGACCCCAGGTGTGCGACACTTCTTTCACATCTCACTTGCGATCTTCCTGATATTCCCTTCATATGATTTCCTTTCCCTCTCTCTTTCAGACACAATCTCAATCCTTGTATATCTGTCGTGAGGTGTTGTCAGAAACTGAGAGTATTTCATTGAAGGTCGCTACGCTGTCATCATGTCTATCCTCTCTCTTGTTGAGGATAGACCGACCCCAAAGGAGGTGTATAATTGGAAGATATACCTCCTCGCAGCCGTCGCCTCATGTACATCTTGTATGATCGGATATGATAGTGCCTTCATTGGTACGACCATATCTCTCCGGTCATTCAAGGATGAGTTCGACTGGGACTCCATGTCGACCGAGAGCCAAAACCTAGTCAGCGCCAATATCGTCTCTCTCTACCAGGCCGGTGCATTCTTTGGTGCATTTCTCGCATATCCCATTGGTCATTTATGGGGCCGAAAATGGGGTCTGATGTTTACTGCTTTGATATTCACATTAGGCGCTGGCCTAATGCTTGGTGCTAACGGCGACCGTGGATTTGGCTTGATCTATGGAGGACGGGTGCTCGCAGGTTTGGGGGTGGGAGCGGGTTCAAACATCACTCCTATTTACATCTCCGAGTTAGCTCCACCGGCAATTAGAGGGCGACTGGTCGGAGTCTACGAGTTGGGATGGCAAATCGGTGGGCTTGTGGGTTTTTGGATCTGTGTGCGTGTTTACTACTTGCTACGTTTCCTTTCATGACATTGACAAACGCTAACCCTTTGATTGATAGTATGGTGTTGATGAAACATTAGCCCCTGGCCATAGGCAATGGATCATCCCTTTCGCCGTCCAGCTGATCCCGTCTGGCCTTCTTATCATTGGAGCAGTCTTCCTCAAAGAGTCTCCGCGTTGGCTATTCCTACAGGGCCGCCGAGAGGAGGCAATCAAAAACCTCTGCTGGATCCGCCAACTCTCAGAAGATCATATCTACATGATTGAGGAGATCGGCGCTATTGACCAGACCCTTGAACACCAGCGCACCACCATTGGCATGGGCTTCTTCAAGCCGTTTGTTGCGGCTTGGACGAACAAGAAGGTACTCTATCGTCTTTTCCTCGGTAGTATGTTGTTCTTTTGGCAAAATGGGTCCGGTATCAACGCCATAAATTATTATAGCCCTACCGTGTTCAAGAGTATTGGTTTAAATGGCGCAAACACAAGCTTGTTCACCACGGGTATCTTTGGCGTTGTCAAAACCGTGGTAACATTTATTTGGCTCCTCTGGCTGATTGACCACGTGGGACGACGTTTACTTCTCCTCATTGGTGCCGCTGGTGGTTCGATTTGCTTATGGATCGTCGGGGCATATATCAAAATCGCTAAGCCTGCAGAACGAGAGAACAAGCAGATGGATGGCGGTGGCATTGCTGCGATGTTCTTCTTCTACTTGTGGACCGTATTCTATACTCCTTCCTGGAATGGTGAGCATTTCCCCATCATACACTACTTTTGCTCGGTTTATGCTGACTTCTTGGGTTGTTAGGTACTCCTTGGGTTATTAATTCGGTAAGTTTCTCACTGGGCTCTTGCCAACATCCTATTATCGGTTCCTCGCTAATATCTTTTGTCTAATAGGAAATGTTTGATCCCAACATTCGATCACTTGCGCAAGCATGTGCGGCAGCATCTAATTGGTTCTGGAACTTCCTCATCTCTCGATTTACTCCACAAATGTTTGCAACGATGGGCTATGGAGTGTACTTCTTCTTTGCATCGCTCATGATGTTATCCATCATCTTCGTGTTCTTTTTAATTCCAGAGACGAAGGGTATCCCGTTAGAGAGTATGGACCGTCTTTTTGAGACCAGCCCAGTTTGGCATGCTCATGGAGCTCTCCTCGCACAAATTCGTGAAGACGAGGAACAGTTCCGCCATGAGATAGAAGCTTCTGGTTTGGTGAAGAGCACCGACAAACAGATAGAAGTTGTGAGGGTTTGATGCTTGAATAATATCGTGTTGCAACAATTGTGTATCTCATGTGGTTTCGACAAATCTATTAGTCAAGACATGGCGATTTCAAATGCTGTGTGCTAACTCACACTGTTCTAGATATATATGAGCTCTGTTATATTTATTGCATAAAACTAACTGTACCCTAACGTGCTCTTGCTTTCTTGCTTTCTTCAAGTTGCTTTCTTTCTTTCTCCTCTCTCTCTCTCTTACCAAGGGTCTTCAGGACTGTTTTGATCCACTTCGATTGTCTGCCCTGTCTCTGGGGCTTTTGTACGGACTGACACACAAGTATAGCCCTCAGGCCCTCAGCACCGGAGAAACTGAGCTCCGCTTTGCACTGGACGACATGGACAAAGTGGGCGAGCTGCAAATCAAACGGCGTCGCTTCTTCCACGTCGAGCTTCTCCACTGTTAAAACTTGGTTCTAGTACTTGTCGGGGCGACCATCATAACTCCAGCGCGTTATATCTGGGAAACTGAGAGAGGCTTTGGAGCCGAAGATACGGTAGAAATCTACACCAGATTGGCATTTAGGAATGAGCGGATTCTCGCCAGTCCCAGCCTCAGAGTTATGCGGAGACGGGGTGGCATCGCAGACAAGGTAACAACGACGCCTGAAGCGAACTGAAGGGTCAGTGCAGCACCTTCCTATGCCTCGGGAGGGGGATTGGGGCGCAGCGCGAGGGGTTTCTCAGCATGAATGCGCACAATCGGGCCGAACAAACAATGCATGATGTCAACCTCAGGGAGGAGGTTAATCGGAACTACACTCAGCTGGCGACCTAGCGCGACGCCAGTCCCCTGGAGCCGGAAAATATTGCTCCGGTTTGAACAACGTCCACAGATCATTAATAGCGATAACCTGGCCCAGCGATCCGGAATCCACCATCTGCGTTGTCTTGAGGACGTAGGGGTTAAACCGACGGTGATGTCCCACCAGGAGCTTGAGATGGCCATATTCCGGTTGATGTGCAAAATGTAGTAGTTCAATACCATTGTCGACGCTGTCGCTGGCCGGCTTCTCGACCAGGACGTGGGATACCACTGGCTAGGAGTTCTCACGACACAGAGACATGGGAGTGGTTGGGCGTGCAAACAATGGCTGCGTCGGGCTTGGGAATGGCCTGTAGCATTGTTTCGACAGTCGGACAATAGTTCGTATGTAGGTCCTTCGCTACTCTGGCTGCATTGAGAGGAAGGTTGATGAGCGCCACGAGCTCTGTGTGTGGATTGGAGAGAACAGATTTGGCATGACGAGGGCCGATAAGCCCTGCGCTGACAACAACAACTCTCAGGACCATTTTGGTGGTGGTTTTCGATGATTTGCTTCAAAGAATTGTATGGGGATAAGGAAATAATCCGAGGAAAAGGAAAGAAACATATACTAACTTACGATTTCACGATTGGCTTCAAGTTATAGCCGATTAAACATGGGAAAACGCTTAGCCGGCGGTTCTTCCCTTGAATCCTCAGCCCTAATATATTCTTCCCTGATACAAGCACAAATAATGGCTTCGTGAGTCTTTCTTCCATTATTAAGATCATATCAAGTATTTATTCATTAACATGATGAGCAGCACCAGCAGTGATGCCAAGCGTTTTCCGGGTGGCCCCTAATTACGAGGCACTTTCTAACTGTTTCATATACTGGACTACCTTCACGAACAACTGAATCTTATTATCAGAAGACTAAACTTATTCTCCATAATGCCTAACCGTCTTGGAATCGCCTCTATGTCACTGGGGCAGCCGGGAATCCATGATCTTCCCAGCAAGCTGGAGCAGGCCTCCCGACACGGCTACGAGGGCATGGAGCTATTCTTTGACGACCTTGATCACTTGGCCAAATTACGCTTCAATGGTGATCATGTTGCAGCTGCTTATCATATAAGCCAACTTTGTAATTCGCTGCACATCTCTATTATCTGTTTGCAGCCCTTTTGGCACTATGAGGGACTTCTAGACCGCACGGAGCATGCGCGTCTTCTCTCGGCAAAACTCCCCAAGTGGTTTGAGCTCGCCCGCATTCTAGGCACCGATCTCATCCAGATCCCGTCCAACTTCCTTCCCGCGGATCCTCAGACAGGCAAGCCTCGCACTACAGGCGATAAGTCTGTCATTGTCTCAGATCTGCGGGAGATTGCCGATCTTGGTCTCCAACAGTCTCCCCCTTTTCGTTTTGTCTACGAAGCCCTAGCATGGGGCAATCACATCAACACATGGGAAGACTCTTGGGAAATTATTGAGCGGGTCAACCGTCCTAACTTTGGCATTTGTCTTGACACCTTCAACATCGCAGGACGAGTCTATGCCGACCCCTCTTCACCGACAGGCAAAGCCCCTAATGCAGATGCCGACCTCCAAGCCTCTCTTACCCGGCTGCGGTCCCGTGTCGATCTCTCCAAGGTTTTTTACATTCAAATCGTGGATGGTGAGCGTCTGAGTGCCCCACTGGATGAATCCCACCCATTCTACGTCAAGGGACAGCCCGCACGCATGAACTGGTCGCGGAACGCACGTTTGTTTGCCTTCGAAGAAGATCGCGGTGGATACCTACCCGTTTTGGACGTCGCCAGAGCCTTCTTCGATCTCGGGTTTGAAGGCTGGGTTTCCTTGGAATTGTTCAGCAGAACCCTGGCTGATCCAGACCCATCCACGCCTCATAATCATGCCAAAAGGGGCCTCGAGTCGTGGAAGAAACTGGTCTCTGCGCTGCAGCTGGATACCGGTGTCCCTGCTTCAGTGCATAGCTCTCACAATCCAGTTCCTTCGTCTTTGCCTGTACAGCATCGTCTCTAATTGCGGATTCCCCCCCCCGCCTCTCTTTCTCTTTTACACCTTCCCTGTTCCTTCTAGTTCAGCGCTCAATCAATTCCCGGGCTCCGTGCTCTGATGGTCTGTCCTCCTGTGTGGTATCTTCAAGACATCCATCCTCTGAACTCTTTCTTCTCGGTCTATTTGGCATGTAATGCATACCCAAACATAAATGAACAGCACTCTAATTATTTGCCTTAGAATTGTGTACCTAGATAAGAGATTACAACAATGTATTTCCTTCAATGGTATAGACAAGAACAAAAACTCAAAGGAGTAAAGAAGTAACCTGCCAACACGCCGATGGACAGAGAGAGAGGAGAAAAAAAACGTCCCAAGAACACCAGTACAGTCGTTGAAGACAAAGCCCTATCCATCCCATCCCTTTTTTGTACACTGCTTTATGCCCTGAAATGCTCCCACGGTCCTGGTTAACTGGTTTTTCTTTCGCCACGCCTCCTAGGGAATGAATGTTGAAACCCTGATTAAGTGACAGATAAATGGTTTAATCTTCCCCCCCCCCGCCTGTCATGCAAGCACGCTTGTGGTCGAGAAGTGAAATCTATATACGCTGGTGATGTAAGAGGTGAGGTTTTGCTTGTGCGCTGGGAGAGGTGTGGTCGGTTATGCTTCTTGGGCCCAGCGGCGCTCGCGGAGGGGCATTTCTTCGCCGGCTTTGGCGCGACTGCCGTCTATCTCGCGGCGCCAGGCGTAGTACTCGCCGAGACGAGCTTCGGCGTAGGAGGCGTAGTCGAAGTCGATTTGCGAGATCTGGGCTTGAATCAGGGCCCAGATACCCCTGTCACTTGTGAGTATTGGATCGTGGAATTCGGGTACCAGAAGGGGATGGATGGGATGAAACAAACCAGTATAATCCGGGGATACCGCGGAATCGATCGACGTCCTCGTAGAGTCGGTCGATGATCTCCTTCTGAGACGAGGCGGGGATGTCTTTGTGCTGGCTGTAGCTCTTGACGTACTCGGTCAGGAACTGTCGGCGGACAGAGCGCGTGGGCATCATGTTGTAGTCGCAGTCATATCCACCCCATTCGGCGAAGTGGTTGGCGATGTCGAATGCGGCTGGCGATGGAGTGGCATATTCATAGTCGATGAAGTGTACAGTCGCCGTGGGCTCGCCGCAGGATGTGACAGAATCGTCGGCGGAGGGTACGGCTATGACGTTGGCGCAGAGAAGGTCGCAGTGGGCAAACACCAGCTGTCGAGTGGGGGTTAATTGTTGATTGGAATCCTTGATGGCATAAGGGTGGAATGTGATATCTACGTACCCCGTCTTCGCCAATACCTTTGCCATCGTCCAGTTCATGGACAACCCGTTCAAGCTCTCTCTGAAGACTGAGTCTCCGCTTGCGCTGCTCGTCCGTTACCGAGGGAAGAGCAAGAATCCATTTCTGGAGGACGGTCCATAAATTGGGTCCCAGTTGTCTGGGTCTGATCAGAGGGAGGTCATCGCCTTGGTTGGATGGATGAACGTCTACTGAATTCATGATGACTTTATCCACTTCAGACTGGGCCGGGACAACAGCTCCACGGACGGGAAGGACGGAATGCCATTGTCCAAGCCTGCTAGCAACGCCGCGCCAAATGGGAGCCGTCACCAAGTCTTCATGAGTGGCAGGGCATCCACGAATGAACCTATAGAGCAGGCCATTTTGGAAGCGAGCCAAAAGTGAAGGGGCTAGGCCATGGCTGGCAAGAAGAGCGTGAGACTCCATTTCTCCTATAGATATCTACTCAGCATTGTCGCAATGGGCAAGAGGGAGAAAGGGCGTATGTCCCGAGTCTGTCTTACTTTCGCGGTCTATAAGAATCTCTGTGTGATTACCGTACGCTCTCATCAGTACAGCTTCGTTGTCTATTTGCTCTTCGGTCAAGCCAGGCTTGCGATTTATGATTTTGAGCAGCTAGGACCCCGTTAGTTCAGAAAAGCTGAAGGTTGGACATCTACCTGCTCCGGTAGAGCCAGTTCGGAACACACAGTATTAGTGATGCCGTCCGTGAAGCGCACGAACTCGATCTTGTTCTCCGGGCCTTCCCAGTGAGGGTTCAACGTCAAAACCAGCCTCAACGCAGACCCCTGGGAATCAGCATGGTTGTATGACTGTGCAATGTAGCGCAGCATTGTGAGAGGACAGCCATTTGACTCAGTTGTCGAACCCATCATGAACGGTTTAAAGGGTGAAGGGTGAAGGGCGAGATGGCGAGAAGCCGTGGAGGAGAAGTGGTCCACTACAACAGTTCTAACTTATCAAAATATTAGCCAAATTTATCCGAAAGACGTGATCAACTGTATGCCATGAAGGGATTCCTTTGGTGTTATTAGAGGTAAATATGAAGCATTGAAGTTGGGGACGAACTTGGTCACCTGTATGGCACTTGTTCTTTTTCTTACCTTCTTTTTTTTTTTTTTGTGCCTGTTTCTATAGTAATTTGCCTGTTATTAGTGAACAACAAGGATCGCAAATGATAGACGAGTACAAATTGACCGGCAATTAACACCCAGAAACACGGACTAAGAGAAAAGGGGAGAGAAGCAAGGAAGAAGGAGGAGGAGGAGGAGAAAAGAAAGACGCTGGTCTCGTGCGTTGATGGCCATGATTGGAAGCTGAGCAGCCTGAGGCCCCCCCAGGCAACAAGCGCTCCTAACCTTAGGTTGATTCCCCGCCTTTCTTTACAACTTGAGTCTTGGGTAACGTGAAATTACCCCTGACAGTTTGTCAGGGACAAGACTCTACTCTGTACGGAGTACATTGATTCACTCTCCATGGGGTCGCACAAACAGTTCCCAACCCTCAAAATTAATCTATGATCTGTTTTTCTGTACAACTAATACACTTCACATTCTGGGACAGTTAACCCTAGGAATTCCAAAGTAACAGATAGTTGATAGGTACGGAGTATTGTATCCAGTACATCCCTGATACAAGTTCATTCTCTGTAAGGTACAGCCGTACTATGCGCTAACCCCATTTGGCATGGCCCACGCAACCATGTTAACATGTGATTTCCAGCCATGTGTGGCAAGCCTAAGGAGGCATCTACTTGAGCACATGATCTCACATGACAGCCAGACCCCTAAGCCCTAACCGATACTGCTCTCGGTAACGGACTAGTTCCCAACCCGTGCTAGCGGCTCCATTTCCCGGGTACAAAAAGGCCAACATCGACGCCGCGGTTGTGTTCCTTTTTTTTTTTTTCTTTTCATCATCATCAGTAGAGGTTTACATTGACCATATGTAAATCATTACCGGAGCTTCATACAAAGTATGACTCGCTGAGGGTTATCCGTGTGGGATTTTGCGCTATGGGTTTCCTTCCGTTCCCAGCTTCGGAGAGTAATTGCGTCTTCCTTTTTCCCTTACACATTATGGCTTGGCTAGGGATTCTTTTCGCAAGATAAGATCCCCAGGCGCATAAGCTGTGGAGGAGGCGTGACATTCCTATTTTTAATTATAATTTCTGCACTTGTTTTGTTATGTGGGTTGCTCATGTTGATACTAGTACAGGAGGACTTGTGTGCATCTCGTAGTCTAGTTCAGAGAAACTTCCAGTTTACAGTGTATGTTTCCTGGGTCCGAGGGCTTCGTCTGAGTACTCCATGTACATACATCAGGACAGGTAGTCGCTGTTCGGTTCATTCCCTCCAGGAGAGGTGTGCTATACGGAATTCGAAGCCTTTAGAAGATCTTACCTGGACATGTCAATTCATGTGAATGGATGTCAATTCTGCCATGTGCGAGCACAAGAGAATGGTGGCATTAGATGTAAGTATCGCCGCACAACCACGCATTGGGCGGACAGGATAATCTTGAAAAGCTGGACTAAACAAGGTGATATATATCTGTAGCCTTGTAGAGGCACATCGAAATCTATTGATCGTGCCTGAATATGATGACTGCTAGCCATATGCTCGATGAGATAGATTATGAGTCAATCTATCGAGGCCCAAACAATATAACCGATCCTAGACTAGTGCCGTCACGAAAAGGTCTTGGCGATTCGAATGTACAAGCCAGTGGGAGAAGATGTGTTTTCCTTTGATATGTTATATAGGCATCTCAGACCCTTCCGGCCTTTCCGATTTGAATCCTCTCACCACTCCACTTGTCATCGCTCCGCAACACTGGCCAGCTCGTGCCATCAGCCTTGGTCAGGGTTAACTCCAGCTTGGTTCCCAGGACTTTGAATTGAGACTTCTCGGGATCGATTGGTGCAAACAACTGATATGTATCTCGGTACCGCTTGTTATCGGTGGTCGGGAGATCCAGTTCGATTGAGTTCGCAGAGAACTCCACCTTAGCCTGGGTTTTATCGATCTTCTTGAGGTACAGCGAAACGTTGACCGAGTGCGGTGTTTGGTAGAAGTCATTTCTAGGCAAGGAACGAGGAAGTTAATATCCGTCCGATGCAGAATTTCAGAAACTACTGTTTGCTCACCTGACATTCTCCACCTTCTCTTCACCGGCCGGCTTGCCCTTTCCAACAAAGAGGTGCTTCTTTTTCTCCTTGCACCCTTCGATCCTCAAGAAATCGTCGAAATCTAGAACCTTCTTCTTGCAGCATGACCATCCCTTGCTTCCTTCATGGAAGATCGGCTGTCCTGGATGATGGATACATTTCTCCTCCTCTCGCGACACGGACGAGTTGTAGTTCTCACCGCATCCCCTCCGACGGCAGGTGGCGTTAACCTGGATTTCGACAGATGGGTCGTCAGAATCTGATTCCTCGGGCGCAGGTGAAGCTGTGTTCGATGGGGGAGCGATAGCGGGTGAGTATGTTGGCCGTGGTACCACGCTATCGGCCGCCACCACCGGCTGGGGCGCCGCTAGCTGCACTTCAGCAGCAATCTGTTGGGTGTCCTTGGGTGGTTCTGCTGGAGTATCGTCTACAATCGAGTGCTTGCCGGTCGTACAAGGTGGAATTTCGAGGAATTCATCGAAGGTGAGAACGCGGGGTTTGCAGCATTTCCAGCCTGAGAATGACGGAGGGGCAAATATTAGTGGATTCCACCACAGGGAAGACCAGTATTGTCATGCGACCGGGGTGAAAAGGCAACCATAGAAACTTACCCTTTTGTCCTTCATGGAAGACGGGCGGTCCAGGATGATAGACGCACGGCTCTTCGGGATCGCTGAAGATCTTCCCGCAACTCTTGTGAACGCACTTGGACATTTTTGGTTTTTTTGGTATTTTTTTTTTCCGGTAGGGAACAATGTTCTTCTCAAATCAACAAGATGTATACTAGACTGTTCAACGAGATAATCGAATCAGTCCAGGAGACAAGAAATTTGCTAGAGGAAAGGGAACTTCAATTGCATCGAAAAGCCGCAAGAAATACTGCCGCCACGCTTGCCGCCCAAAAGCCCCCGAATGGGGTTTAGTCTGGAGGAGCTCGAAGGTTCCATTTTATTTACTTCTTAAAAGATAATTCTCACCTCTCACTTCTCACCTCTCACAACTCCATCCCATCGCTTGTTCGTGCATAATTTAATTTCGAAATTCCCTTCGCCATGGTTCTCTCTCATGCGGTCCGTGTCACACTCTTCACTCGTATCGGCTGTGGACTGTGCGACACGGCCAAACACACTGTAACCCAGTTACACAAACGGCGGCCCTTCGAATACTCCGAATTGGATATTATGGTTCCTAACAACAAACCATGGAAGGATGTCTATGAATTCGATGTTCCCGTCTTACATGTTCAGGCGATTAAGGGTCGGTTGGAGTCCGGAGAAGCCGACCTCGCGGATCCAAAGAAACTGTTCCATCGGTTCACCGAGCAAGAGGTTGAAACACTGGTTGACGAGGCCGAGAAAGCGAAATCATGAACAGTCTCGACATTACGGGTATTGTCCGATCGTGGAAACCACCAGTATACGGAGAGAGCGACTTCAGTCAACGTTGATGACTCCCGAACAACACACCTGGACGGTTTTCCCCGTGGTAATGCCTTTCGGTCGTCATCTTCAATCTAGCAACATCGGGTACCGGAGGTCAATCAAAAGCTTCACAAATGCTGGTTTGAGAAGAATATTGCGTAGTAGATGTCAATGTTTACATATGCAAACCCGGGAAACGTCTAATGTACAGTGCAGGGTATCCAAGACTCATTCCAGGGGCCCAGCCAAATCTATAGGCAGACTCTCAACCCATCCATAATAGCCGCACGTGTCCTCTACCGACTGTCTTCGGTTCCGGTTAAGGGCTGGGCTACCATTCTCCATCCTTTCTAGGAGTCGATTCCGAGTGTTTTCGTCCAAAACCGCAGTTGCATCGGCGGATGTGTCAACGATGTCAGGGCCTCTGATGACGTCCGAGAGATCCTTTAATGTGTTGCAGCACAGTCGTGCGACACGCGCTACCCTCCCGTCTGGTCTTAAATTGTGATAACGGTCCAGCATGTCGATGGCTTGCGTTAGGCACGTCTCTACTTCCCCTTCATTGAGCGTATCGGCGTTGTCGTTATGGAAGCTGGTGAAATTACTTAAACGGGCGGCAAGAAGCACGGTTCCGCCGGCATAAATATAATCGATATTCTCCCAATATGGAGAGATGAGACTACGGCGGTTGTCATCCGGACTACCGTCAAGCGGCCCATCTTCGTGTGCCTTAATAAGAGTGACCAGCTCCAGGGCGACTCCCACACTCTTGATTGAGGCGTCGCGTACCATGCTGAAAATCACGGGGGAGCTGGATACGGTAGTCTCCTCTTTTGTAGCATGAGGGCGCCCACCAGACCGGCAGTTGCATTTGGTGGACAGTGCCAGTCCCAAGATCAGTAGGGGCCGATACAGTCGAAGACGAATATATAGGTAGCGTGCTCGGAGAACATTTCGCTGCCGACACACGACCGGATCGTCCCATATACCGCCCGCGGCAGCTTCCCGTAGAGACGATGGCAGAGATGCCTGCCAATCGTATAAGAGAGTGTCCACTTTCAAGAATATCTTAAAATCAAAAGCAAGCAGTTTCTTTGCAGCGCAACTATTAGGCTGCATCCTCAGTTCATCCTCCCATGCGAGAATATCCTCGACGTGGCTGTAAAGCCGGGTACATGCTGTCAGGAACTCTATCAAGGATGGGCGTTCTACATTGGCAGCTGAGTTTCCCCCTGATATGAAATCTATGTAGTCCGTGTCCATATGCGTCGGTAACGGCACCCTCAGTGGATTGGAGGTCTGCGGCGGAAGCCCTATTTGCAGTGCAATAATCCGTTCCAGAATCATGGCACTATGCCAGAGTCGACGGGCGAGTTCGCGATCCCTCCTTCCTCGTGTATCCCCCCCTCCTGTCTGGAAATTCAGCCTGAGGACCTGCGCCATGCGGATGGCAAACCCGATGAACATCCAGGCCAACTTTGGGTTTCCAGTCGCATATAGATATTGACTTTGTAAGATGTGCGATTGAATACGCTCACGTAGCGATCCGCTGTTCTCCGTATCCTTAGATATCTTCTGACCACGATGGAACAGACTTGCCACATCTTCATCGCTCACATCGCTCGTACTCAAGCTCGACAAACTAAAAATAGTATTCAAGATACCATGGAAACTGCTGCGGCCTGCGGTAATATCCTGCTCCGTCCTGATAGTTTTGTAGGCTGACTGGAACTCTAAAAGGTCCAGAATTGGCAAATTTGCAAATTCCCTCATTATATAAGAGATAACAAGACGATCTGCCATATCTTGAGACAGATGCACAGGGGGACACTCGCCGTTCGATCCGGAGACGGAAGGCTGTAACACCCCGGTTGTGAACATGGGGATTTGAGTTAGAAGAGGGACATCGCCTGCCATGTCCTCGTCCTTGACTCTTCCCGTTCGGTCTTCTACAGCTCTCTGCAATCTCACCACTTGCGGCGGCTGTACGCCACTGCCAGTAAGCTGAAAGCTTATCTCCTCTGGCAACACCGCAGTGTGGTAGCTTTGGTCCGAAGCAACGGATGAGATTTCAATCAAGTCCTCCTGCGCAAAATCGGGTGACTGACCCAATCTAGTGACGCGTGACCGTGAATCAACGGTTGGAGTAGATATAAAGACAACATCTAGGCCGGGTGATGATTGAAGAGGCTTGCGTTGCCTCCGCTGATGTCTGTGACTGGCATTAGCGGAATTCGATTAGATTAGAGTTGACTCATACGGGGGAGGCATGTCCTCGGGTCTATAGGAGCATTCATCGTGCAGGTCCCTTTTCCGGCATTCCCCGCATGCTATACACATCCATTATCAGAAAATTTGTCAGGCACCCTAGGAGCGCAAGTGGGGATATGAGTCAAAGAACGCATACCTGGTTTCTGTCTGTCACATCGTTTCCTCTTGAGGCGACATACACAGCAGGGAGTACCAGGTAGTCTCTTCTTCATGTTGACTCGTCTTGCAGACTCTTGAGGCATAGTAATTCACTCAATACACGTTAGTTTAATATTCATTGTTGATAAATTCCCTTAGACATTCATACAGGGATGACCGCTGTATCCAAATGTTCAGTTAAAACTTAAGCGGTGGTTTACATGGGTAATATGAACAGTGAGTGCACTGTGAGGTTTCACAACTCTGGAGTCCTGGCCCCTAGTGAACTGAAGTAAGGTGTATCCAGTCTCAGTCAGATTTATATCCTTTCTAATCACACCGTTATAATTGAGTATAAGTAATGCTGGCGATACAAGTGGGAGAGAAGGGGAAAGGTGAGGTGAAAGATGATGATGGCACATTTGATCACGGGAAGGGAAGGGCGTTTCCTGTTATGTGGCCTGTGCACGGGACGTCCCAAATTACAGGTAAACAAACACCAACTCAAAACAAACCTCCCAACTTCATTCTCAGCCATCAAGGACATGATACTAACTATTTCCACCCAAGAATTGGCCTCTTCTTACATGTTGCAACAGTCACAGAGGTCAGATTTTACTTAATTACCCTCAATGGAGCTGCTGACATTAGATACTAATACTACAGTACCTTGAAATATTCTGTAGGCATGTCGTGCAGATAAGTCATCATCAATAATTAAATATTATAAGGTAGTACTGTACATGACCATTCAGGTCAATCCCGAGTTACCAATTGGGCAACTGTAGGTATGAAGTACAGCCTGCGGGCGGCTATCGGAAAGTCATCCAGGTCATATCTATCAACCAAACGATCAAATCTCGTGAGACATCAAACATGGCATCCCAGACAGAGAGATATACACAGAACGAGCCAATATTGCTGCAGAGAATCAGAACCAGCCCCGTATACGCTGACGGGGAGTCGACAAGGACGAACAAACAGCTTGCCAGCAGCCAGTTGCACACTGACCGATTCACGAGAAAGGAAAATAAACGTAGATAAGAACAAACCCCACATCCACACCCCCAGGACAATAGATACCAGATCGTACAATATTGAGGAAACCCCATGTTGATACTACTCGCTCATCGTCGAATCATTGCAATAATTTTGAAGCATCGGCCACTGTTATTAGAAGACTGCATTAAACGGCCATTAATACCAAAGGCATGTATCCGTTGGCTATTGTAAGCGCGCATATGGATACTCAGAACCACATGACACCGGCAATGAGTCCTATGACAATAGCCATGCAGCTACCGCGCGCAGACTGTGAATTTGGGCCGTGTCCAACCCCCTTAGACTGCTCTTCAGCTGTCGCGGGTAAGTCAGGGGGGTGGGTAGGCTTGACAAACGGTTGCGGATATGTAGGTGACAAGGTTGAAAGTGCGACGTTGCTACCATTCGATGGGAGGAGCACTTTAGGTGCGGCCTGTTCTCGCGCGTGTCGAATGGGCTGCTCTGACAGTTGAGTTGTCTCTTCATTGGTCGTTCCAGAGCACGATGGCGGCCGTTGTTCTTTTCCGGAAACATGTGAAGCAGTCCTGCTCTCAAGGTAGATCTTGGCAACGCGGCAGACCTGCTGCCATAGTTCATGTAAATGAGAAAGAAAGTACTGGGAACTTTGCGAAACATTCCCCGTGGCTGATGCCGTGAAATTTCCACTGGACGACTTAGGGAGAGCCACTTCACTGCCACGAGAGACGCTAGTAACTGCTAAGTTAGACAAATTCGAGATGAGCGAAGTAGGAGCTGCAACCACAGAAGAGGCGCTTCCAGTTGACAGAGGGTTCGGTATTTGGTTGTCACCAAGCTGATTGATAAACAACGATTTGAAAGCACGCACACCTCGAGTGAAAGTTGACGGTTTTTCAGCGAGGTAGGCTATAGGATCGGTATCAAAGACCGCTGCAGCCTCCAACGAGCTGCGCGGAGGGGTGTCTGGGACCGCACGCCTCGGGCGAGAAATACGATCGAGATCTGACAGAGAGTAACAACTTATCGCCCACGACTTACACTGACTACCAGTCGCGCGGACCCTCGACCGGACGTCGACTAGGCCATCTCTAATACGAGAAGATTCTATTTTCCACAACATGTGAGATCAATGTTGTAATCAACCGGACGCGATAGAATATAAGGTACTTACGTCGAACATCGTTACGATGGTAACCAATATATCCGAAGCGCAGATTATAAAAGTCCCACTCCTTTGCCAGAGAAGGCACCAAGCTGAGCAACGAAAACACAAGAAGAACAAGAAATGGAATGGCACCAGGTTTGTGGAAGCCCGACCGCATTATACACGTTCATAGACCTCTCGTCCAAGCGGGTGATCCTCGAAAAGGTGGATATTCAGAATCGACAGACTTCCTGCTTTCTGAAAGAGCTTTCGGGGTCAGGCAACTTCATTGCCATACGGAGTTGACGAATAAGTCGAAAATGATTGGATCAAATATTGAGCGTCGCATGCATGGATGGGGTCTAGCTTTCTAGAAATACGTCCGACGCGCACTTGTATCTCGCTGTGGGCCGGGTTGCTGCTTTTTCTTTTCTTCTTCTTCTTTTCTCTTTTGGTGTCAGGAGTCGGTCGGTCAGTCGGTCGGTCGGTCGGTCGGTCGGTCGGTTCCCTCACTGAAGTGACTTCGGAAATGAAGCCTCAGCAACGAGACGGCACACAACACGCAATGGTGGGGTTGGTGCAAGATGCGAAGAGGAGAAGCAGACTTTAGTATGAACGTAAAGATTTTGAAGGATTCGATCGCTACCGAATGACGTAAAGGACGAAGTCGACGCAACGTTAGGGAGCGTCCCGGTCGCAAGCGGTTCTTGCCAAGTCGATGGGGACGAGTTGCCCGTGGGGAATAAATTGAGAAGAAGAAAGGTCACTTCAGATCAGTGAGGAGAAAAAACAACAATGAGGCCGAATCAGAACAGTATCCAACCCCCTCAGCATGCAAGTATAACCGGTGATTATTTTTGGCAGAAGCGTTTTAGTAGTTCGATTGGCACGAATTCAATAATAACCTTTCACTAATGTAGCCGATAAATTTCCAGTTCTCTGCACGTTTTTGGGGGGGGGGGGTTTGGTTTTTTTTCTTCTTCTTTTCTTACCGTTATTTATTCGTATTTTACATGGACTGCCTGAGGCTGTCTAATTGCAACACTGATCAATAGCTACTTCTACTACTCCGTATGTATGTACTCCGTACTTGTACATACATGAAAGTGTCCTTTTCATTTCTTCTTCGTCCTCTTTGACCGTTCCACATGCACAATTCCTGGAACTTTCTCATATTGGTTATACCACGATCTGCAAGTTTATGGATATCTTGTTCAGAATATGCGGTGAGGGTTAGTTGTATCATTCTGTTCAACCTTGTTCCCTATAAAGTTGACCGCGAGAGCATGGGTACATCTCACTGGTGAGGAAAGAGGGCCGATGCACTACTCCGTAGTACTGTACCTAAGTTCCATTAGTGTCCGGGTATGGAGTCCTACTTGGTAATAAAGCTTCAAAAGACCAATTGCTTCCATGACACAAATGGTTATTATAACCGATAGTCTCGAATTACTAATTCAGTTATGGCAAACAGACAAGGCGCATATCCTAAAGTACATACATACATACCTTCTTGCCTTTGCTTGCTAAGATAGTCAGATTGAATAATACAAGAAAGCTATCTAGAAACTGTCGCATCAGAGGTATAAGCGCCTGAAAACCAAAAATGAAAAGATTTACACGGCTACTAGAGACGCTCCAAATTAAACAAAAAAAAACGATAACCTCAATGCTACAACGGTGGAAGATTGTAACATTTCATCAACCATCCACGTTGCAACACTTCCGCCCCATCATGGATGTACAATCGTAACTGCGTGGTTTACAGTCAATTATCCAATCTCGAGCGTACAACGCCATCAAATGGGATTCATCATGGTGGGGTCGGGCACAGCTGGAGGCAGGTCATTGCTAGTCTTGGGTGATGAAGGGGTCTGTGGCACTGGTGTGACCGTTGTCGGCGTATCGCCAACTTCACTCTTCGAGCTCCCACCCCGAAGTGTAGCAGAGGCCGTACTGCTATCTCCAGCGCTGCTAGTCTTGCCGCCACGCTTAACCATTTTACCCAAGATTCCAACGATCTCAGCGGCATCCGCGAAGCTTTCATCATCCATACCTTCTTGCGCCTTGTACACATCCGCTATAGCTTGTTTGGCAAGCCGTCGACAGGCGTTGGAATCATGGAGACAATCATAGAGATACGCCGCATACTCGAGCTTAATAGACAAGCGCAAAGGGTGAGAGCCAGGGAGAAATCGTTCGGCCAAGAGAGCAGCGTGGTTGAAGCATGCCGTAGCTGTGGGGGTGTAATCAAGAGCAGGTAAGAGAAAAGACGATACCGATTGGACTGGTAGAACGGGTGCAAGCCCAGGAGGGACCATGGCGATCTGCCGAGGGACGCTCTCCGAGCTAGACGCCGAATGTTCGGGGACTGATATTAATTCCGCGGCTGACTTGAACGAGAACCTCGACCCCGGTTCTTTAGATGGTGACTCCTTGATACCATTGCTGGGAAGACTAGTGATACCCGGACAGTGAACCGCGGGCTGGTTATGAAAAAGCACGAATATATGGTAGAACGACGCTCGAAGCTTGTAGGCTAGAATCTTCAACTCCACATATCCCTCGACCATCGGTAGCACAAACCCTTCCAAAATCAATAGTCCTTCACGGGAGAGCCAGATGATATGATGATATAACTGAAGCGATTTGGTTTCTCGGGTAGGATCCAGTCGCCGTAGCCGTCGTGCACGTAATAGCTTCTTTGAAAGCATGGCCGACAGACCTAGAATTTTATAGAGCATTGCGGACAAGAGAGGGTTGTTGAGGCTCGTGAAGGCTGCGAAATTGCCCAAGGCCTTCTGGTCTACCTCGGAGGAAGCCATCCACAAAGCCAAGGGTTCAAGGACTATGGTAGAGTAGCCGTCACACAAATTAGCCATATCCAATGTAACTTGCGCCATGTTAGCGAGATTGTTATCTCCAGTGTAATCCAAGTTTCGCAGGCGGTATTCCGAACCAATCTGAATTGGACAGTCAATCCCTTAGAAAGGATGAGAATACACTTGTCGTTTCGACCGCATTTGGAGGACATACAACAGTGGAACGTGATGAAACAGAAGGAGCGCTAAAGAGCTTGCCATCTTACCTTGAAAGGCGCGAACAAACGACTCAGAGCGATAATCCGATCAGCTTTGTTCAAAAGCTGTGCGGTCCGATGCTCATGTGGGCGCTTAGATCGGATATGCTTCTTTTTTTAGGTTTGTCGATATGCAATGTCGGAACTCAAGCGGAATTCCTTTTGCGTGCTCTCGCTTCGGTGTGCTCCTCGATCGTGCCCTGTGTTGCCTCTTTGCTCCTGTCCTTTAGACGTCACTTTTTTTTTTTTAATTGCACTGGAAATTCAAGGAGCCAACCACCAAATGACAAAGCAAAGCGCCGGAAATCACAAAGCCACCGATTCTATACGTTACAAACTGACCAAGTACTAGGTCCTTGAAATTTTTTGCAATATGCAGGGACTTTTGGCGTGAACTGTACACTGCCACAAAAGAGAATTAAAACCAAAACCAAGACGGTGTTTCCAATCCAAAGACGAAACGCGCTGCGACGGGTTTCCGATAACCGAGACGATATGCAAGAACTGGAAATATCAAAACAATCGACGATATGATGAAAGGATTAGCAATGCAAGGCACACAAAAGGGGGGAATTCCCAATGGTAATATAGTGAAGGGCAAGGAGCTCGTAGTTGTAAGGCAAGAGGAGGCAATTTCGATGCATCGTGTGCAACTGGCGCGGTAAGGCGGTAGTCTGTGCTTCTCAGCCAGCGACTGCTGGCAATGACAATGGGAGTACTGTCAATAACAGTAAGAGATCCGATCAAGCCCTGGTATTAGTCGCAGCATGGAGGGAAGGCGGCCTAGATATTAGGATTGTTGAATTTAGCTCAAAGAGCGGTAGGTATGTACAGTACCTAATCAGCCACAATTGCCAAACGAAGTGGAAAGCCCGGCCGCTGCTCCCCGTGCACTGGGGAAGGAGTACGGCTACTAGTAAGGTAGCAGTGAGAAACGGACCATGCAAGGGAAATTACCTGCGCGGTCGGATTTTCCCCTGGATGAAGACCACCACAGCAATACTGTGGGAGAGAGTTTTCTGTGCTAACTTAGATGATTCAATGCTTTCCTTGTTATTGTAATGCCGTCATATGCATTGGATCTCATTGTTGCCGTTGCCTCACTGGATCTTGCTTATTTCTCCACCGTCTTTTTCATCTTTTTTTTTTTTTTTTTTTTTGGAAAAAGAACAGTCGGGCAGCCATACAAAAGATAGTGGATATAAGTAATTACAGGAAAAAAGAAAAAGAAAAAGTGGCGAATATTGGCTGCGGCGCTCAAAATCCAACCATGACGCGGGAGGACAACGCATCGTTCAATACGTGTCAGGATCCAAGTGCTGCCTTCCAGCTTTTAATCCAGTCGATTGATGAGGTAGGGTTAGTACAGTGGATCACCTATCGTCCGGCAGCTAAGCTGCAGATAGTGCTGCAGACTGCAGATAATATCATTATAGGACCGTCATTTCATAAAAAGACATGATCTCTTCAAGTGTCTGCCCCTGTCCAGGTCTATCCATTGCGGAGGCCATTGCATGTTAAACCACGAACAAGAGTTGAAACTCAGTGTCCTTGCACTGGTTAGCATTGGAATAGCGGCAGAAATTAACTCGGACGGGGCACAACGCTGACAGCTGGCAAGCATCTGCCAGCGTGGCACCGACATAGTTGATGGGTTAGCGGGGGCTGTGAGACATCAGCTTTCAATAATAAAGTGGCTTATGTGCACCCTCTTCTAGAAAAGAGAATCAGTATTACTGGTCCCCTCACTCCATGAACTGAAGTTTGTACTGTAGTAGTACTCCGTACTCTGTAGTAAATGCATCTCCATGCGAGATAAAGAATGAGAACTTCAACTTTGACCATTCAGATGTTCATCAGGCAGTTTTCCTACCGCCTTGTTGACCGCTAATGTTTCTGTAGATCTTATCAGTCTGTATGGAGTACTCACTGGCACTCTGTACACACTCTGCATTATGGATGACCAGCTTGAAGTGATTGTATATGATTACCTTCCATTTATAGCATGAATGTATTTATTTGTCAAGGTATAATTCTTTCTTATCAAAGCACAACTACCAACTTGTATAAGCAAGAGACTGGGTATATACACACACAGCAACACAGACAATCAAGGAATCAGATAACTGATTAAAAATAGATACAGTACACGAGTCCCTTGTCAGTTCATTATACATTCTTTATATCCATTCCCCCACAGAAAAACAACCAAATCATTCCGATATATCATCAAGATCGTCACTATCCAGAAGTCCTACAAAGGCCCGTTCAAAAAACGTCCGCCACACTTTGTTCCGGAGTTTCTTTTTTTTCGTTTGGGGTTCCAAGTCATCATCATAATCAACATTATCGACTGTGTCGGTCTCATTGCCAAGCTGGTCATCAACATTCGTATTATCTGCTGGGAAAAAACTTTTGTCCGAAGAGTCTTTCGCAATTCGAGTGGCCAACTTGAAGAAACTACGTACGGTGAGATCCTTCATCTTGTAAATTTCATCGTTGCTGGTATCGTATTCAACTTCAAAGGCAAAGGCACCATGGCCCCCGTCCGTTTCATAAGCCTTGTTAACTTCGATGTTTGTGAGATTGGCTGAGCTACCAGCGGGTTTCTTGCGCTTGGTCATGTGCTCGTTGATTTTGGTTAGATTGGCAAAGTATTGAGTATAACTTAGCCATGTTAACGGTTGGTTCGAGTAAGCCGGCCCCGGTGGAGCAGTCGACGATGGAGGTTCTGGAACTTTGAAGTGGGGCCGCTTCTTCTTATGTTTCTTCTTCTTCTTCTTCTTCTCAATGGACGCATCGTCCTTATTCGTTTCAGGGGAAGGCGAGCCAATTGCAGCATCTTGATCCAAAGACTCAGCCCAAGTGGTGGCATCGGCCAAGCCAGATATGTTATACTCAACGACCCGAAGCGTTGGGAAATAATCAGGCACTAGACTGGGAGATACCAATGATACGCTGTACCGCTCAGCCCAGGGGCCGCCAATCTTTTCCAGGAATTTGCGTTTTTTCTTTTTTGATATCGAGGCCTCATAACCAGTATCTTCATCAAGTTCGGTGAGATCATCATCGAACAACTCATGCATGGCGTCCAGCATACCCCGGGGCGGGGTCGGCATTTTAGACCAATCTTCCCTGAGGCTGGCAAGGTAGCTTGCGCGAGACTGAGCAGATATCTCGCCAGTCGTATCACCAGGTACAATAGAGAATACTGGTCTCTCTTTGGCATCAAGGATATCCACCTCATCACTGTCCTGGAGCATGAAATGGTCAATGTTCATATGCCCATAGGCAGTACCAACAATGATATCACGATACCGGTGGACCCAGAGTGTGTATTTCTGCCAGCATGTCTCATCCCAGCTGCGCTTGGATCCAGACCTTGCTGGGGGTACATGCCCTATTAAAATTGCCTTCATTTTGCGTGATCGTAGCAACTGAAGTTGTACACGCAACCACTCCATGTGTTCAAAGCCTGGCTCTGATTTGGAGCTGCAGCCGTCAACCGCAGAGTTGGAGTCAAAGAAGTACATCGTGTTCAAGCTAATGACTGCCAGTTTGTTGGGAATCACCTCCGACGTGAACCACCCGCCTTCCACAAAAGTGTGGCGTTGAATCTCGGGGATGAATTTTTCCCACAGGTCAACGAATTTCTTGGTCCATCGGTTTGGACCCTCCTTGAATATATTATGTGGCATGATATCGTTGTTTCCCAGGGTAGGAACTATTGGAATAGAAAGGGTCTGAGCTGAGCCCTTCTTGAAAGTGTCAATGAATTTGCCAGCAATGATCTCGTTCAAGGTAGAGACCTCCTCCTCCGTTCTAGGAATTCTCTCATCATTATCATGACGAGCAGAGTCGCCAGTCCAGATAACAAAGTCTATTTGGTCTTTGAGGTTTTTCTCTATCCAGTGGAAGGTTTCGTCTATCAGGGTAAAAGGCGAGTCGCATCCCCCCCCTTGAGACCCAAAGTACCCCGCGGGGCCTTTGCCCCAATGGCATGCATCATCTTCATCCACAGATTTCCCAGTCTTGTAGTGCGTGTCAGGATGTAAATCTACGCAAAAGATTAGCTTGCTCTTCTTTTCACTTCTCTCCGTTTGCTGGGGAGGAATGATTCTGTACCTGTTATATGCAAGAAGCGACCGGTGAGCCCTCGAGGGGAAGAGGACCCCACAGGACTATCAACATTGTTAATATCCCCATTGGAACGCCAAAGCCGGTCACCTAAAGGTTGTTGGTTTGATATAGGTATGGCGGAAACACTGCCGATCACAGTAGCGATAGTCGGGAGAAACAGAAATGGAAGCATTGGTGAATCTATCTGGACCGGAAGAAGCCCCAACCAGGCCGCAAACAAAATGTTCACCCTTTACCAGAGACTCCAAACATAAAGCAGGAAGCAGACACGCGACCTGAGAAAGAGATGGAACGGGGGCGGAGTAAAAAAAAAAAGTAGTGACGGTAAGTACCGTCACTAGTTAATGTTTAGTTGAGGGCTTCTGGGACCGATTAGGTTTAGTTTGCCGAGTACCGGTTCCGTGACTTAAAACACCTGAGGCTTGCTTGAAACGATCCCCCAAGTCTTTATGGGTTCTCGAGGGAGGGTCACACTTCATGCTCAGGTGGTCGGATTCCTATATGGAAGGTGTCTACTGACCTCCGACTCTATACGTGCGGGTATAGTACTAATTATGCAGCATCCCGCAGAGCCAATCCTCCAACTTCTAAGTACCCAACCAAATGCAAGACAGAGCCTCTCCTGTCTCCGAGAGTCCCCACGTGGGTGTCAGAGAGCAATTGGTTTGCTCAACTCAAGGTCTGACCCAGTACCATGACCTACTTTTGAGTCTCCAAGGAAGACCTAAAAGACCGAAAAGACCTTGTGGACACGAACAGTTGCCGTGGGTTTTCATTGTCAATGCAATCCCGGATTGTAATAGGACACCGTGAATAAACAACTCATCGGCCGGTCCAGTCAAAATCACTAGCGCTAAGGCTTAAGATATCAGATCTGACCAACAACAACATCATCGTTCGCAGATCAGATCTCGTGACTCGATATTCGTTCAACACACCATCCAATGTAATTTGTTTTCGTTTCTCTTCTTCGACATAACCTTTCTCGTGAGATTTGGTCGCAGAACACAGTCATGGCAGTGTTCCAAGGGTCGATGCAGCCTTCCGAGGAACCGAGCTTGTGGACCAAGGTGACCGTTTCTGGTTGGGGAATGCAACCCTAGGTCCTGTGCAGTGTGCACAGACTAATTACGGTCTCTTACGCCCGGCAAAATGACCAGTATCTGCCCAATTAAAGATCCACAAGACGACTTACAAGAGACGTCTTCCCAACTTTATTTCAGGACTGAAATCGCTGATTGACATTTTATTATGGTGCCATAATTTGGACACCTAATAAATATTAACCCACAATCTCTGGCCAAGTTCAATTCAAAGGGGGAAACAACCACAAGATCCCGGGTCGGCTCCATCAAAACGAGGGTACCCTTTTTCATTTGACTGCTGCAAGGGATGGTCGACCATAGATCCTTGATCAGCACTGGGTTGTTTTCACTGATAGCGATATCCAACTGCGAAGACTCCGTATTTCAATTGAATAGAAATGGACCGCAATGAATCCGTCCTGACCATGTGAGAACTTGTTGCCTTTTGACGCACCGGATGTTTGGTAGACAGTGACGCGTCTGATGCCGACGAGACCTCAACCTCATGGAGCTTGAGCTTGTCTCTATTCAAGTTTCTCAAGGGCCATGATACAGGTGAGCCAGATTATCTCATGAGAACAATATAGCAAATGGCGAAACCATACTTTGGAGGATCCCCCCCCTCCAAGTATTTATAGAATCAAGAGTGTATTGATAGATTCAATAGAAGACAGAGACAACAGGAGAGATCGGAAGAAGGACTCGGGAACCGGGATATCCTTACAATTGATGCATACGGCCGAGAAATTGAAACCGAGAGCTCGATTGGAAGCCGATCCTCTAATCCTAAAATGGAAGTCCAGCGACATCACGCAATATCAGTTTCTTATTTTCTGATTTACCACCACGTACGTACTAGTACGTAGGACTAACTGGCAGTAGTGGTGTGACGTTCACGTGGAATTGGTGAGCGAAAAGGGTATTCTAGATATTTAGAAACATCCCGAGTCCATCTGTATGACTATCTAGGTAGAGTATATATGAAATGTTGCTAAGGAAAGAATCCGATAGATGCCCTCTATCGTGATTACACTCATATCCACTCTCAGTGCGGGGCTCAACCTGCGCTCTTTTAAATACTGTCATCAATTCCCCTGATCACTTTGCATTTACAATAAACTATAAGTTTCTTTTATTAATATACTGTCATTAACCTACTTCTCCGATCTTCTTCATCAGTACCAATTCATCATGTCCGGGTTTCCCTCTCTTAAGCCTGCCTTCACCGTTCGGGTGTGTACAATGATCGGTCCCCAGATAATCCACTCATCTTGCTAAGACATCGCTTCATATCTAGGTGAACATAGATGCGCCTCTGGCAGTTGGTTGGTCTCACTTCTGAACACAAGTAACGAATAGTGGTAGAGAGCTAACCAGGTCTAGGCAGCGCCTCTCGATCCAACCCTTTGCAGGTTGTGGTGAGTCAATATCTACATAACCTGTATATGGCATATATGCGGGCAAGATCTAACCATATAATTTTTTTTTTAATTACGGACAAAAGCCTATGGTTGGAGGTACTGTCAAAGGTGATTCTGGGTTTTCTCCCGCTATCGATGCCGAGTTCGTTGGAGTTGGCAATGACTACATCCACGCGGATGCCGACGGCAAGCACCTGCGCTTGGACGCGCACGGAGTTCTTAGGTAAGTTGCTGTGACCTTTTCGATCTCTCTTCATTATCCGTTGTTACTACCAAATATCTTCTAACATGGACCGGGAATATAGAACCAAGGATGATGCTGTATGCCTTCAGAACCCACGACCACATAGAGATGCAGAAAATCAGTGACAATTAACGGGTTTTTACAACAGCTCGTCTACTTGAACTACACCGGTGTCCTCAACCTCACCCCTGCAGAGCAGGCGGTCTTCGCTGGCACTGCCCCAGAGGGCTCAACTCCCTTCGGCAATCTCTGTGCGTACATCACCCGTCAAAAGATACAAAATCAACCGCTAACAGTAGCACTAGTCACACACTTCACTTTCGAGGTAAGATGACACCAATTCCCGCGCCCCGAAGCAACACCCTATTAAGACAGAACCAGACCGGCGACGAGCGCTACAAGGACCTCGAGAACCGTGTTTTCGTGGGACAAGGACGGTTCAACATCGAGAACGGCAAGCCAGTAGTCGAGTATCGAGTCAGCCAGGTTCTACACGGTTGAGTCCGATGAAATTTAATCCCCAGTTCAAATAACAGGACGGCCATCAAATTGATTTCCATCAAATTTCAAGCAAAATCCCATCCCACAGATCCATATTATTATTCCGTAGACCCGATCGCAAAAAGGTAGAACGACCGACCGCATATTCACCAAATGTTAATCTCCTTCCAACAAAGCCGTCCTCTCAGAGTTACCATTCCCGTTCCCTTCCACATCTCCCACGGCACGAACCCCCCCTCGACGAACCACCCAAGCACTCCAGTCTGTATACTCGCTCCCCAGTTTACCGTGTCCCCAAGCATCCCTCAGCCTCCTTACAGCCCAGACCGCAAAATACCCCAATGCGATAGCACACAGCGTCCCCAGGACGGAGACCACGGCCGTCAGGAACGAATAAGTACTAACGTTGCATCCGAACGGCATAGCGCGGAGTTCCCACCGTTCTTTCGGACCCAGAGGACAGATCTTGGAGGAGCCGAGCGGTGCTAGGATTGGGAAGCGAGAGGGATTGGGCACGCAGGTTGAGGTCTGTTGGATTCCATTTAGACGGCGCTCAGTAAAATGTATGTGATGTTGATTTAGAATTGGGGGGGGGGGGTTATCCTGGTACTAGTAGATGGGGGGTTGAGGCTTGCAGTATCCCGTAGATACTTAGGTCTATGAATGCGAGTAGTGTTAACGTACCACTGAACACCAGCTACAGGAGGCATCGCCTTGTAAACACCATCCGCAGGATTGTCTGCGCCAGCAGAGATAAAAGAGCGGATCGTTTGTTTCGAGGGTATGTGACGTGTTTGGTTCCATGGCTGGATGTTTCGGTAGTTAAGTAGTTTCAAAGGTGGGGGGACAATTGATTGTATGTTTTATTCCCTGCGAGGGGTAAAGGAACTTATTAGGCAGACTATTACCTGGTATTATGAGATTTGATATCGCATGATATTTTGGTGATGTGCGGGGGTGCAGGTTAAGGTTACATTGGATACTACCAACAGGTAGACTCAATTACTAGTAGTACAGCGACCTCATTTTTATCTATTATGTATATACTCAACTGTACTTTTTATCTATTTACTTTTAGCCTGCTGAGTGGTTGAGAGCCCTGACTATCTATAGAGATTCTACTAGTTTGTTTTCTATTAAAATTCTTGTATTTTAATTAATTTATAAGTTTAAATAAGATTATATAAGTTTGGATTCTTGAGTACTTGTTTATTAATAATTATTTTATAGTAATTTCTTATAGATACTTTTTATTAAAATTCTTATATTCTAATTAGTTTATAACTTTAAATATATCTATATAAGTTTAGATTCTTTAGTATTTACCTGTTTTACTATAATTAGATTATTGATAGATATTCTAGATATAATATAAAATATATAATAAATAGTTTATTTTTTATTAAAATCTTTATATTCTAATTAGTCTACAAGTTTAAATAAGATTATATAAGTTTAGATTGTTAAATATTTTCTTGTTTTATTTTAATTACTAGTAAATATTCTATAATAATAAATAGTTTACTTTTTACTAAAATTCTTATATTCTAATTAATTTACAAGTTTAAATAAGATTATATAAGTTTAGATACTTAAGTACTTATTAAAATTTTTATTATATATATATAAAAATATAGATATAATATAATATAATTTTATTTTTTAGAAACTAATATTTTTTTTATTATTCTAAGAATTATTTTTAATATTTTTTTCTAAGTATCTTCTCTTCTTAATATTATTTACTGTACACTATATATATCTTAAAGTTAGGTTAAAATATTATTAATATAGATAGATTTACTTATTATCTTATAAAAAAGATTCTATTAAAAATAATTATTATATTATATAAACTTTTGCTAGTGCTTTGATATATAATAATATTAATAATTTTCTAGAAAATATTATTAAGTTAGAAAAACTAAGAAATATTAATTATAATATTAGTAAAAGAAAATATTATATTAATAATTAATAGTTTTTTTATCTTTAAGATAATATTCTAGACTAGAAATATTAAAATTAGATTAATCTTTTTTTTAAAGTATTATCTAGATAAGTTTAGAAAAGATTAATTTAATTTTAATATTATTAATAAATAAAAGAATAGTAATCTAGAGAATAATATAAATTTTAAAAATAATAATAAAGATATTATTAATCTATATATTTTTAATTAGACTTTTAATCTTGGCTATGTAATTAATAAAAAAAGATATTATACTAATAATTAATAGCTCTTTTATTATTAGAATAATATCTTAAACTAGAAATATTAAAATTAGATTAATCTTTTTTTTAGAATACTATCTAAATAAATTTAGAAAAAATTAATCTAATTTTAATAATATTAATAAATAAGAAAAAATCTAATCTAGTCTAGATTTTATATTAATCTAGTTAACTAAAATACTAGTTAATATCTAGACTATAGTTTTTTCTTGAATATAAAGCTAGTTAGTTATTTTATAAATAATCTAGTAAAAAAGATTAATTATATTATATATTTATCTAGTAAAAAGAAATTTTATTATTACTATATTTTATTTAATTAAAATAGA
>ML739191.1:0-51749 GCA_009193565.1 Aspergillus coremiiformis | reverse complement strand
TTTTTTTTTTTTTTAGAGTCAAGTCGATCACTATAGGGAAAAAAATGGAGAGAAAGTCATCTTTTGTTTTTTTTTTTGTTTTTTGGGGGGGACCGTGACTCTCCTTCCCGTTGAAGGTTTGGTTTGCCGCCAGTTGACTTCCAGTGTCAGGGTTCCTACGGAGTTACCTCCGTCTAGCGTTGTCTTTAGTATAAGCATGTCGGTACTACTACTAACTACTAGTCCTGTACTCTGAAGTACGTACGGAGTACTCCGTAGTACTCCGTAGTTTATTATTGATTTTGGCATAAGACATTTTGATAAAAATAAATATCAGGGGAGAGTTCGAATCCAGTATTACGCTTTCTCTTTTTTTTCTTTCTTTGTGCTTTTTTGAACGGAATCCACCTTCCTCGGCGCTAAAAGGTGTAGTAAATGATAAATTATAATATGAATATATTATGAACTATAACATACTCTCGCTATAGACGACTCTAATTACAATAGCCAATCCCTACCGGTCATTCTTCCTGGATCTTTTGTCTATAGTTAATTTATAGGGCTACTAGCACTATATGTTATCGAAAGGGGTTCGTCGAAAAGGTCCCAAGTGGAGCAGTGTCAAATCTCGCTATGGCCCCGGCCTCGTTTCGGATTTATAAAGAGTATCGTACGGAGTACTCTAGAACGATTCACTATGTATAGATAGACTACTCTGTACTCCGTATAGGAGTCACTATCCCGTTTCATTTG
Source organism: Aspergillus coremiiformis (assembly GCA_009193565.1). NCBI lineage: Eukaryota > Fungi > Ascomycota > Eurotiomycetes > Eurotiales > Aspergillaceae > Aspergillus > Aspergillus coremiiformis. The sequence goes on along the minus strand of ML739191.1, from coordinate 51,017 downwards.
TTTTAATATGTGGGGAAGTCCATGCGATATGACCATACTTAATTTGCTACCGACCAGTCGTTGTAGAGCTGGGAAGACTTAAGTGCGTTGAGTTCATTGGTGGATATTCTAATGAATAGGACTCGGAATATATTCCTAGTGGTACTCTAGAATATACTCTGCCTTTTACGGAGTAATCTATATTTACACCCTGAACAGGGAAAGCAAGGGAGAGATCATTCCAATCCATGGACTGAGAGAAAAGATGCATGCACTGTTGAGCAGAACACGCCATCTCGGATAAATTCCATCTCCTGAAGGATGTTTACGGACGGAGGACGGAGTACCCATTTTGTATACCATGTATCGATGTCACGTGTCAATGAGTTTATCCTCTCTCCGCCATTCTAAAATAATGGACGAGTAGGAAACTTCCACGATACTTGTGAGTACGGGATGAATAACTCTATTGGGTAGTATAAATTGAAGCCGACATGAACTTTGCAAAGGGATGTTTACTGATAACTTTTGTCAAAGTATGGCCTCTTCTTTAAGCCAAGTGTCTATTATATATAGTAAAACCTTCCCGTTATGACATGATAGGGCGGCTGGCCTAATGGTAAGGCGCTTGACTTCGGATCAAGAGATTGCAGGTTCGATCCCTGCGTCGCTCAATCTTTTTTTCTTTTTCTTTTTTTTGTTGTTTGTATTCAACAACACATCTGTTGTGGATATCCATCCCATTCTTAACATATCATCCCTCCGTAAATAATACGCTGGTCGGGTTTTATAAGTAGCTCAACTGTGTAGAGGGCATTTGTGGTACATATGCATCGGAACCGCTGGTTCATTTCCCAAGTTATTCCTCCCAGACTTGAACGTAATGTCTATCTAATATACATTGTAAGGTCGACATGGACTAGAATACATCCTTTACAAATCAGCAGTCCGCCCTACCAAAGTACCGAGGAAAAGACACCACGTCTCGGATACTCGAGACGCCAGCCAGGTATCCCAGGAAACGGTCAAACCCAAGACCGAACCCTCCATGGGGCGCTGTTCCCCACCGCCGAAGGTCTGCATACCATTGAAGATGGCCCAGGTCTTCACCGGGTAAAAGGTGAGGGTATAGTGGAGTCTCGGGGCCGGCTTGTGCTTCTGCTTCCGCTTCCGCCTCCGGTGCGCGGGCCTTGATGAGCCCATGTTCGCGCATGTTCTGGATGATGTTGGGGAGACGATGTTCGCGAAGTGAGCCTCCCGCGACTTCACTAACGTCCGGGAGAAGGAGATCAAAACAGGCGACGGTTTCGCCTGGTGTTGTGGATGACGCGGTGCCGTCTCCGTTGGACGGTGCCATGTAGAATGGCTTGACGGCTTTGGGATAGTCGGTTACGAACACCGGACGGCCGTTGTGAATCACATCGACAATGTACCTCTCGTGCTCGAGTTGCAGGCCCCCGGTCCATTCAGGTGCATATTCGAATGACGCTTGCCCCTTGGCCACCGCGTTCTGGAGCATCTCAATTGCTTGCGTGTAGGTCATGCGACCCCATCTGGGGCCCTCCATCATGTCACTCCATCGCTGTCGTAGATCAGAACCAGAGTCTTCTGTTTGATCCTGACCGGACTCGCCTGATCGCTTCGCGGATAAGATCTCCTGACCAACGGGCGTTTCGTATAGCCGACAAACCAGATCACGGAGGATATGTTCCACGGAATCGGTGAGCGAGTCTAGGTCACGCATGAAATTCATCTCTGCCTCCAGCATGTAAAACTCGCTCAGATGGCGTGGCGTGTCGCTCTTCTCGGCCCGGAACATGGGCGATAGTGTCCATACGTTCCCTAACTCTGCAGCGTAGGCCTCGAGGTGAAGCTGCGACGACACCGTCAGATATTTCGGTGCCCGGAAGAAATGGTCACTCTCTGACTGTGACACTGTAGCCTCTCGCGGAAGAACTGTAAATGTCTCTCCGGCTCCTTCACAATCGGACGACGTGATCAGCGGTGGGTGGACTTGGACGAAGCCCCCGTTCGGGGCGAAGCGAAACACGTTTCCAAGCTGGTACACACATTCGGATCGGAATCGTGAGAGCAGGGAATTGAATGGTGTTCGAATGCGGAGGTGGGGAATCTGGCGAAGGAAATCGGGGCTGTGATACTTTTTCTGGATGGGATATGTCTAGTGAATCCATGCGGGTTAGCTGCGTAGCCCCTAGTCATCTGTATAATTCCCAGAGTGTCTTATCTCTACCTCAGGATCTGTTCTGCCAACGATCTTCACCTCTGTCGCCTGAAGCTCATGGGTTTGCTCTTTGCCAGGTGGACAGGCCTTCCAGACTCCAGAGATCTCCACAGCTGTCCCAGTAGATAATCTAGTAACGCATTGGTTAAGATCCAATTCTTCGGGGTCGATCGAAGGTGGTCACGGCCAGCAGCAAGGTGGACATACTCCGCAGCCTGTGCCGGCTTCAAAAATGCCTGCAAAGGTTCAATTGTTGACCCGTCCGAAATCTCAGCAAACGCAAAGCGCTTCTGCTTTCGGACGGAGCGAATGGACCCATTTAGTTTGATCTCCTGATCTTCTAAACTACAGGGTCCTTTCTTGCTTTGTCCAAGGACTTGCGCGCACCGTAGGAGCGTGGGGCTGGTGCCCTGACCTGCAGGTTTATGGCTCAGCCTGGCAACAGACGTAGCGAAGGTCCGCCGCCATGTTCGCATTTCTCGTAAAAGGGGGTATCGAGTTGGTTGTGGTGACGAAGTTGGGGAGATTTGGTTTTGGGGAATGCGCTCAGCGTTGAAAGCAACTTTAACTTACTAGCTATCGGCCCGGAGCCTGATACCCGATATCCGATAAATATATATAGTAAATCGTCGTACGGAGTACAGAATAACACCATCGGTACTAATCTCGGCCCGCAACGTCTAACAAGTTGCCACGGTATGTATGTACAACATTCCTATCCCTCTTTTATGAGCATATAATTGGCAGGCCTACAAGGAACACGTTGAGACGGCATAAATCAATGGATTTCCAGATTGATATTGACATTAAGCTGAGTAGAGACCCCTAAAACCAATCTCTCGGCACAGTAGGATAAAGAACAAAAACAACACTTTGTAACAAACGGAATGGGAAAGAAGACATCCGCAGGCTCAACCTTAGAAAGTGAAATTGCTCATAAATAATCCAACAAAAGAATGTACTGGTCATCACCTCATTGATCCTTGTTGCTCATAGGCCTTCCGCTCTTCCTCGATCATTTCAATTGCGTCAGATACTCTCCCATCCACTGCTGCTGCATACACAGCAATTCTCTGAAGTCCGCCTTCCTCGGCTCTTCCATAACCTAAGCTAACCAGCGCAGACACGCAGTCATCAATACTGCGTTGTTTTACAGCACTACTCTCTGCCATGAACGTGCGTGGACGGCGTATGGCATCGGTGCTGCGTGACGACCTATGGAAGTCATCTGTCAAGCTCATCGGTCGGCCATCTTGAAGGGAATGGCGTTCAGTAGCTCGTCGCCTCAATGATCTGGAAGTATCAGGAGCTTCGTAAGCTTGTCGGGTATCCCATGGACCCGAATGTCTTTGAGACGGATGGAAAGACCTCATAGTCCTGGGGCGAAGACGAGAGTAAGAAGGTGTCGTTCGGACGGCTCTCTGTTCTGTGGCGTCGGTGTTGGGAGACAACTTTGGGTATGATTGGAGGCTATCTTGAGAGTCTTGCGGAAATGAGCCGGGGAGACCTTGCGGTGCATCCTCACTCAAGCTGTCATGGCTGTCGACGAAGCCTGTCCTGGGAGTCGATCTGGTTCTAGGAATAGATGTATTACTGGACGATTCAGCGCCCCCACGCCGTTCGGCCAGAAAGTGCGCATCTAATTGTGACACCGGTGGAAACCTGCATTCCTCCAGTTCGCGGCTGAGATCAGGAAGTTGCGTAGATGTGTTGTCGCCCACTCTAGCTCGTGGAGGAGAACCTTCAGGCAAGAGTGACGGGTACAGCGTGTTCAGTCGCTCCGAGTCTAAAAGTGAGGAGCTTACCAAGCTGGTATCTCTAGGAGGTGTTTCCGTGCTCAACTGACGATTGTCATTCGTGCAGAGGTCCGCTACAGTTAAGGGTGACGATCTCCGGTCGTTGGCTGAATCACGTTGTTCTTCAGTAACCTGCAAGTTATATGACACCTGCATCGGTCCGGCTGGTATGATAGAAGAAGACTGAAGCTCAGGTAGCGTTGGCAGCTGATGGAAAGCTTCTTCGTGGCCCTGCACTGTGTACAGCGTTGTGATGGGAGAGTGATCACTGATCTCTAGATTAATTGAGTGTCCGTCGATATGAGTTCCTTGCAAAGCATCCAAGGCCGCTCTTGCTGCATGTATAGAAGGGAAATGCAGGTAGCCGAAGCCTGCATGTCTTCCCGTCTCTGTGTCTAGCGGCAAATGTACATCGACCAAAAATCCCTTAGAAGCGAAAACATCGCGAATCATTGCCTCATGGACACCAAATCCCACATTCCCGATGAACAAGGACGTACCGGCAGAGCTAACCGTGGACGGAGAGTCTCGTTCAGAATGGCTGGCCGCCTCGTTTGCCGGTGCCCGACTGTCATTCTGGTTATGTTGGGATGCAGGCCATCCTTTATGCCTGGGTCGTGGTGGCTGCGGAGGTGTAGGCAGGACGCATGCGGGGGAATAGAAAGTGCCGTGGTGCAAACCATGAGGAGGTCCATGAGGGTGAGCATGGGAATGAGGAGGGGGAGGATGAGGATGAGGATGAGGAAGGTGAGGAGGGAGGTGTGGACCACGAGGAGGAGGTCCATGATATTGCCAGATCATGGAAGGTAAAGGCGGTACTTGGAAAGCTGGGGAAGGATTATACGTGTTTGGTATGGCAAAGGGATGTCGGAATTTGTGCGAAAAGGGATGAGGTCTGTGGGGTAGGGGACGAGGTTTGTTCCATAAGTTCGGGCACTGTGCTTGATTATCTGGGCTTGAATGGAACGTGGGCGACGATGACCCAGGTTGTTGCTGGAGTGAGTCCGAAGGATCAGCGTTGCGATCCGAGGGTAGCATAGTATCTTGCCCGGATGGGCTTTCCTGTGATCCTACATGGGTCGATGGCGTATCCCGTGTCTCCGTGCCCAACGGCTCTTTCTCGTTCTCGCAGTTTGTGACCAAACTGGACTGCTGAGCTTCAGGTAACGCTGCTGAAACATCAGCTGGGGCGTTAGCGGCAGACTCGATTGGCTGTGGAAGTCCAGAGACGGGCAGCCCGGGGTTATCTCCAGAAGCACGCTGACCTTGGTCTCTTGAGGCATTACACCTGAACTCAGATTCGAAAGCCTCAAACAATGTGTGTCCCATGTGGCCAAGTTCAGATGCCATATTGCGCAGACCCTCAATAGTTGCGGCAGGGGTAGGAAGCTCGCTTTGGAAAAGGATCCCTGCCCTTTGTCCCCCCACAGCTGATGCATTATTGAGTGCATGGATCAGGTTCCTCGCCTGGCTATCTAGAGCTGCGAGGGCTACCTGCACTGAAGATCCAACATGTTCAGGAAGAGTATGTTGAAGATTCTGTAACTGCCGCTCGAATTCAGGCAGCCTTGACCTTACACCAGTACCGATCATTTCGGCTCCTTCCACCAGGTTGTGAAGAGCATGTATAAAAGCGTCGCTCGGAAACTGACGTCGATCTGACTCAGGTCTTGTGGACGTCTCCGCAGGAGACTCTGGCTGAGCGTTACCATCATGTGCTACTGAATCCGTCGCACCCAAAATCTTGATCATTTCAGCTTCAAATGCTGCCAAGAGCGACTCTGGATCCTCAGTCGTAGTGGGGCCAGAGTTCTCGCGAGTCGAGGCAGACTCTTCTTGAGCATTAGACCAAGAAGCATCTGCGGCCGCAGACGCTGTGCCGATCTCATTCTCATCTTGACGGTCTTCTGCCTGGGACTTGTATTCAAACTTCTTCCACAGATCCCTTACTGAGTTAGACCGCCGAATGTCGAATATATGCATTGGTTCAGGGGCGACAGATTGCAGTGTCGGTCGTGGAAGGGCTTGGGTATCAACAGATTCTTCCAAACGTTGAAAGAGCTCGAGCGATGACCCAACCTAGATTGCACTATTAGCATGGTAGATAGATGCAGTGTGTATGAGTTATACATACCATGATGAGCTCGTCATCATCATCGTCGATGTATGTAAGACGGGCTCTTGGATGGGTTGTTGCCAATTCATCATACTCTGTAGAAGACAGTCGGACAATGCCATTATGACGACTCTGAAGGGTATCGCGGTTTTCTATCACAATCTGATCAAGATTTTGAGATTCAGAGAGGTCGTCTTGGGATGCCGATCGATGAAGATCTCTTATCTGGAACGGTTTCAACATTTTGGTGAGACCAATATACCCGCTCTCGGGTGACTAGAAGGAGATATGAAAGAGAAAGAGACACCGTGGTAGACAAGAAGAAGTACGAACTTGAACGATGTATTTCAGTATAACCAACAAAAAAAAAAAAAAGGGATGGGGGGAAAGACAAGAGAAGTGATGATGTAGTCGGTGATCTTGGACAGTATGACAGTTTAAAAGAGTGAATCCCGCGATGAGGCGAACGTGACGAGAGGGTTTAGTAGGTATGTTGTTGCCTATGGACAAACACAAGAGGCACCTCAGTACGGAGTACTCCGTATTCAGGTAGTACTACTACTACTGCCAATTAAGAGAAGTTGCTCATCCTCATCTGGATGACAAAAAGCTGTGTAACAAATCAAGTCCGACGAAATCCAGGCAACCAGATAGTAGTAACTTGGAAGATGTTGGAAAGTACCTTAGGTATGGATGTACCTCTTTAAGTACTAGAAGTTGGGGTAAGTACAGAGTATCGAGTTAAAATCTAGGTTGAAATAAGTTATCACTGCATGGCTGGAAGAGAGAAAGCTTTCGCCCCACCCCACAGGAAAGGTTGGATGATGATTGGAGGTTTAAGGCTATCAAGTGACCCCCCCCATCCCTCTTAGTACTGTACGGAGTACGTCCACGGTACTCCGTACATGATATTACATACATTAAGTACGAGTACTAGTACTCCGTAGTACTCCCCCAGCTGTTCTGTTCTAAGATTTCATATTTTATTACCCTTTCATCTCACTGCTTCACCTCCATGATGTTTTGGTGAGAATAGGACATAGTATGCTCCATATAGCAGTATTACTATTGTTCTTCTGCTGCTGTAAACAGTTCTTTTTGAATAGATCATCTGTTCCTCTTTCCATTCACTACTACACTGTGACAGGACTGCCATATATAATGATACACCCAATGGCCTACCGACGGTATCCTCCAGACATACGTGACATCAAAATCAAATCTTCAACCACAACTCATCGGGTGGAGTTTTAGACCCTTTCCGTTTCCTCTCGCAATTCTTCCCCCTTCCCTCCTTTTTTTTTTTTTCTGTTTTCTTCGTAATCACTCAATGGCTCCTTCCAACAATCCCTCGTCCCACACGAAACCACCCGTGGACCGTAACGTGAAACACGTCGTGCTAGGTAACCTCCTTTTCCAGACTTGGTACCAATCCATTTACCCCGAGGATCTGGTGAGTAAAGATACAGATCGGCTATACGTTTGTCGCTGGTGTTTCCGGTACTCGTGTGATGTAGATGCTTATGCCAAACATTCATGCGTTTGCCAACATCGAACCACACCTCCGGGGACACAGATCTACGATCATGGCGGGTACGCGGTGTGGGAAGTGGATGGTGATGACCATAAACTATATGCGCAAAATCTCTCCCTTTTCGCCAAATTATTCCTCGATCATAAGTCGGTCTTTTTCGACGTCGCGTCCTTCCTCTACTACCTCCTCACCTTTACCGACCCCGAAGATCCGGAAAACTATTATATCTTAGGGTTCTTCTCGAAAGAGAAGCTCTCGTGGGATGCAAATAACCTTGCCTGCATCTTGATTTTCCCTCCCTATCAGCATAAGCAGCTAGGAAAGCTGTTGATGGGCGTGAGCTACAAAATAAGTGATTGGGAAAAGGACGGAGGGCTAATAGGTGGCCCAGAGAAGCCGTTGAGTGAGATGGGGCGGAAGAGTTATAGTCGGTTCTGGGAGGAGCGAATTGCTCGATATCTTCTATTACATGACTTAAACACGGAGGACTCGTCACGGCAGAAGCAGAAGCCGTCTACGAGTTCTCGGGGCAAACATCCCCATGAAGTCATGACAGTCCAAGAATTAGGATTAGCGACCGGGATGTTGACAGAAGACGTTATCACTGCTCTCAAAGGCATGGGTGTCGTCGAACCTACAACCCCGTCGAAGAGAGGCAGGGTGAACCAAGAAGCTGGGGAAGTGGATGAGGACAAAACAGTGAGGATACGGAAATCGAGGGTGCTTGAATGGGCAAAAGCTCACCGTATTACTTTGCGAGACCCCTTAAGAGACGAGGGTTTTCTAGGAAGATGGGCACCACACCACACATCTGAAATAAGCGATTCAGGAAGTGAGGAAAGTGATGAATAGATCTCTGTCGCTGACTTTTCTGGCGATGCCATGTATTATTATATAATTCTATAACTTTATGGGCTACATGTTAAATAGAGCGTGATGAATACCAGGTACAGTACATACCATTTCACAGTTACGATCTTTGCCAGAATCATATAGATAGGACTTTTGCACACCGTGTATAGCTAACTACGCAATAGTTTGTTTCTCGTCAAGAATCATGCATCATCTGGGATATCATTCAACCCTCTACAGTTGGTTGCAATTCTCTTGTCAAGTTTCAGCATATGCCAGCTCAAAACTCTACCCACGGACAATTCTAATATCTCGTCCATCACCCGCGAAGAATATTTATTATTCAGGGTACATTAGATTGCCTAAGCTCATCAGCATGGCGTTCGGTATTTATGAAGTACATTTTGGCATCGACTTAGTTTTTTTTTTTTTTAAAGAAAGGGAAAATCCGAATATGAACCTTGGAAACCCTCTCCGAGCTCCCTTACATGACCTGATCTATACGTTGTAACCGCATTACTCGTCCATACCACCTGGTCCTCCTTGCCTACCCATCTGCCTGGCTTTCAGCAGCTCGTCGCACAGAAGCAAGTTAGACGCGATACCAGTGCTTGATGCGATGCAGTTGCGCAAGACACGGAAGGAATCGAAGACACCCTCCTGCACAGGGTCCATGGGCTCGCCAGTGGTCAGGTCTAGACCGACTATGTTACCATCTGCGCGCTCATCTTGCAGTGCCGCCAAGGAGTCTTGAATGTCATGGCCTGAGTTGGCCGCAAGAGTCTTGGGAATAATCAAAAGAGCATCCGCAAATGCAGCAACACCCCACTTAGCCTTACCCTTGACAGTCTTGCGGAAGGTCTCGGATGACAGATGGGCGGCACAGGCAACTTGGAATGCGCCAGCACCGGGGATGACGCAACCATCAACGATGGAGTTGTATACGGAGCGCAGACCGTCACGGACCGCATCCTTGACCTGGGCGATAGTGTGTTGGTTGGGTCCCTTGATGAGGATGGTAACAGACTTAGGATCCTTAACTTCTTCGACGAACGTATACTTCTCTTCTCCCAGTTGGTGTTCGTAAACGAGGCCAGCCCATCCAAGGACATCAGGTGTTAGGTCCTCTACACTGTTCTGTGCAACACCACCGCAAACCAGCTGGAGACGCTCCATGTTTCTCCGCTTAGCTCTCCGAAGGGCAAAAATACCGTTCTTGGTAAGGACATCCAAGCTCAGAGGGTCGATACCCTTTTGGTTGATGACAACAAAGCCCTTCTTCGGGTCGGTGCCGCAAACCTGCTTCTTAAGCTCCACAATCTTCTGCAGTTTCGAGTCCACAAATTTGCGCTCGCTTTCCACCAACTTATCTCTCTGCTCAGCAGACGAGTAGTAGAAACCGGAGTTGATCTCTGATTTCTCATACTCCAGACTGACGTTCAAGGTCAGGATGAAAGCATTTTCTACCCTCTTGGGCATATCAGGGTGTCTTGCACCGTGGTCCAGGGCAAGACCACGAATAAGCTGAGTGTCAGAAGATGACCGATGTTGCATGGTCATAATCTCGACCATGTGCAAATCTGGCTTTTCGGGGGCTCTGTGGATCGCGAGTACGGCATCAACAATATCGGGGGTAAGCTTCTCGGCAAGTGCACTGTTCAGTTTTGTGCTGAGCGAGGTACGAGCTACCGACAGTAACAGCTCACGGTCGATTTTACGCTCAATCTTGAACTGATCAAGGAACTGTATACGGAAGTGGATCAGCCTCGACGCTCATATAAACATCAGTTTCGATTACTGACCTTAAGAGCTTCGTTCTTCGCGATCTCATATCCATCTGTGATTACTCTAGGGTGTAATCCCTCCGAGATATAGCGGTCTGCTTGCTTCAGAAGCTCTCCCACCAACAACACCACGGAAGTTGTTCCATCACCGGTGATATCATCCTGTGCTGTCGCAGCTCGGGCAATCATGACCTGCACCGTATCAGTATTCGAGGACGTCTTCGGTGACTAGAAGGTAGCTTACGGCAGTGGGGTTTTGGATTTGCTAGGGTAGACATTAGCTTGTGCCTACAAAGCCATCAACTGAGCGGAGCCTTACCATCTCCCGCAATAGCACATTCCCATCCTTAGTCAGTTTGATCTATTTTGTACCGGCATTAGACATTTGATGTTTGCAATATCAGGGGAATATATCATACTCCGCCAGCACCGTCCACCAACCTAAATTTTGTCAGCGCTGCGTCCGTTTTGTATTATTAGGCATGAAAACGTACATCTTCAATGTCCCGGAGGGGCCCAGGTTAGATTTCAGGACATCCTGGAGACCCTCACCAGCGCTAATATTGACCCTCAAGGCTTCGGCCCTCCGCTGTGCAATTACCGTCAGTTTGCGTTTGATCACTGAGGGGTTGGTTTTGAGGGGAATAAATTATCCGTGGCATACCCTCGACTCGGCCTTGGGATTGAGTAACTGAGTGGCAGACATCTTTGCTGAAAAGGTAAATGACAATCACCGATCCCCTGCGAACGAACTCGTAGAAAAAAAAAAGGCTTTGCAGGTGCTACTGCCCGTGGCCCCAAAGAATCGCCCGCACTGGCACAAAGCTGGTGGTGTTTGCAGTCGAATGCGGTGAGCTCGTAGTTTTGGCAAAAAGCCCACATTCAGTATTCGCACTAGCGCACCGCCGCAAAAAAAAAGAGCTCCGACACGGCTCGACCCTCCAATTCTGCCCTCTAGCCATTTTTTCCAACTCCACGGCGCTCCACGGCAAGTCTACGACCGCAGACTCCCGGGATTTGGGTAAGGGGCTCAATCGATTACACTGAAAGGATTTTTTTTGGCCCTCCGACTTGTTTTCACAATGGCCGATTTCCTACTTTTTGAGGGCCCTATGGGCTACGCACTTTTCAAGGTCGCTCACCAGGGTGACAGCGTTGGCAATCGCTTGAAGGAGGTTCAGGAGGGTGTTAACGACCTTTCCAAGTTTGGAAAGATGGTTGAATTGGCTAGTTTCCTTCCATTTGAGTATGCTAAAGTGCCCCCACTGGACTCTTGAATAGAATACTGACCTGGCCCAGGAACAACAAGATGGCTCTGAGCGAAATCAACGATGTGTCAGAAGGGATTGCCTCTGAAACTCTTGTTTCCTTCCTCGATTTAAACTTGCCAAAGCCAAATAAAAAAAAGAAGGTCGTTTTGGGACTTTTGGACAAGGCTTTGGCCGGAAGTATTAAGTCTGCCTTTTCTTTTGTTGACTGCGAAACCGGCGACACCAGTGAAGTTGTGCAAGATATGCTCCGTGGTATTAGGCTGCACGTCACCAAGTTGCTGAAGCAACTTCGCGAGGGTGACATGGACACTGCTCAGCTTGGTCTTGGTCACGCTTACTCGCGCGCCAAGGTCAAGTTCTCTGTTCAGCGTGATGATAACCATATCATCCAGGCTATCGCTATTCTCGACCAGCTTGACAAGGCCATTAACACATTCTCCATGAGGGTTCGGGAGTGGTACTCGTGGCACTTCCCTGAGCTCATCAAAATCGTTTCGGACAACCAACGCTACGCGCAAATTGCTCTGTTCGTGAAGGACAAGACCACTTTGACTGACGACAAATTACACGATCTTGCTGCGCTTGTGGAAGACGATGAGGGCGTTGCCCAGAGCATTATCGATGCTGCGAAGCACAGTATGGGCCAAGAAATTTCTGAGACTGACATGGAGAACGTCATCTCTTTCGCACAGAGAGTTGTCAGCCTTGCGAAGTACCGCAAGTCTCTGCACTCCTATCTTGTTTCCAAGATGAGTGTTGTTGCGCCCAACCTTGCTGCCTTGATTGGAGAGATTGTCGGTGCTCGTCTCATTTCGCACGCCGGAAGCTTGACCAACCTCTCCAAGTACCCCGCTTCCACCGTGCAGATTCTCGGTGCTGAGAAGGCTCTCTTTAGGGCCTTGAAGACTAAGGGCAACACCCCTAAGTACGGACTTCTGTATCACTCTTCTTTCATTGGCAAGGCTGGCCCCAAGAACAAGGGCCGGATCTCTCGATTCCTTGCGAACAAGTGCTCTATCGCTTCGAGAATTGATAACTTCTCCGAGGAGCCAACGACAAAGTTTGGTGAAGCCCTGAAGAAGCAGGTCGAGGAACGTCTGGAGTTCTACGCTTCCGGAGCAGCTCCCACTAAGAACGAAATCGCCATGGTAAGTCTTCTACATTGAAATTCTCCTGCGGCTCTCGGTAATATACTAACTTTGTCTATAGAAAAATGCCATGGATGCTGTCTTAGCTGATATGGACATCGATGCTGACCAGAGCGATGAAGAAATGGAAGACGGTGATGCTGAGAGCAAGAAGGAGAAGAAGAAGGAAAAGAAGGACAAGAAGGAGAAGAAGGAAAAGAAGGAAAAGAAGGAGAAGAAGGAGAAGGGCGAGAAGGAGGAAAAGAAGAAGAAGCGGAAGTCGGATGTTGGCGAAGGCCAGTCCGAGAAGAAGAAGCGGAAGCACGACAGCGATGCTGAGCCGTCCAAGAAGAAGAAGAAGGTCTAAATGCACCATATTCTGGGACACGAGGGCGTCATTGTCGCGGCGTTGTAGGGTTGCTTTTGTTTTTGAGTTCATTTTGCCATCTACGTTCTGTTTCCAACATCACGACTTGGGCTGGGTATTTGTAAATTATTCGATTGAGGCCTCCGTCGTGCTAAAATTTGTGTCTCTCTCTGTGTGTGTAGCTCTTGAAAATTTCAATCGGATTTACTGTTGTTCTACATGGGTTATATCAGTATATGAATCCATAACTATACTCTGTACTCCGTATGCAGCGTTGAATCGGAAAGAAAGGCGGTAGTACCTCGTACGGAGGACTCCGTACGTACCCAGTAATACTCCGTACTCCATGGTGGAAACAATGAACCAACCCCATTGCTTTTCTCTGTCACTTAAATAACGATGGCCCGAGCCCTTGCATTCTCCGCAATCTTCCATTTAAGTATGGGTTATGATGGCTGCCAGTGACCCCAACTCAAGACAGGACCCATGGAAGATGATAATCTGCTGAAATTTTTGCTCTTATTAGTCTCTACATTATCGATGGAGGCTTATCAAAGTGATGCCCCCACATCTGCCTTCGGTTTCAGCCCCGCGATGATGCCTACGAGCGTACCAACAATGCTCTTGAACTCACCCCGGCATAAGCGCTGCTCCTCAGAAGACTCTAATAGTTATAGCGCTTCTATATCGTCTCCATCTAGCGTCTCAGCCCCTAGCTTACCAGAAGTGAAGCTTCGCGAGGAAGAAGAGTTAGGGAGATATAGTCCTCGAGCCGCTGTCGCTGGTCGCCTAGGGCAATTAGCCATACGTGGGGACCAGATCCCGACACCGCACTTTCTGAATGGTAATACTGCTAGTATACACCAGTCACCACTTGCGCATTCCGCACAACTGGGATGTTGGCCTGCCTCCTATAACAGTTCCTATGATATGTCCGAGACGAGTCTACCGACCGAACTCAATCCTGTCGCAAGTGGCCCTTCTGAGCCAACCTTCGACGATCAGTATCACCAGAGCAATGATACGCCAACGTCCTCCCCCAGCAAACGGACAACATCAAACACTCGAAAAAGACGAAACCCTCCCAAACCCCAGCGAGCACGAAGAATATCCCCACCTCCCACTAGCAGTACAGCAGATGACCCGCTTACATGGCATGACTCTGAAATAACGGGGCATGATCCCAGTGACCCGACCGACGATGGATATGGTATAAATGGCATCGGCTTCAAGCCGACAGCGGCAATGGCCTGGGCCAGGTCACAGAGAAGACAGAAGCAGGTTGCTGATTGGAAGAGTCGGGAGGCAAGAGAAGCGCGAGAAAAACGAAGAGAACGACGAGATGGTGTCGATTTCCAAAAGTTACGGACTATTCAGTCGGGTGCCATTCAGAAAAAGGTCAAATTTGACGTCTAATCCGATATACCGTTTTCTGGGTTTACTTGTTTTATTGTCTTTATTCTTAGTATTTTTTTTTTTTTTTTTGGATCGGAGCAACTTTGGATGTAATGGAGTAAGGACGGTATATGAGCTGGCGTTGGCTTGGATATTGATATGCGATCACGACACTATTTTCCTGGAGGTTGGAGCCTAACAAGATAGAAATATATACTACTTTACACCCCCTCGAAATTTACAATGAGATTCCAGCAAACTCCATGACTCCGGGCAATGCGCAAAAGGTCTACCAGAACTTATAGTTCGATAGGTTCGTCCAGCTCTTTCGCTTCTTTTCTTCCTCTGCCAAACGTACGGCTTCCACAGCTTTCTCTTCCTTTTCTCGCTGTTTCTTGATCTTCAACTCTTTCATCAACTCCACAGCTTGCTTCATGCCGTCCAATTCTTGTACCCGACGCCGCTGGCAAAACTCGTGGGCTGCGAGAGAAGTGATCGCAAATGCGCCAACGGCCCAATTGGAAGCGGTCCATAATGAGCGCAATCCTAAACGAGAATTGTTTCAGGGTTACCAAACGTTACATCTCAAGAAAACCTGGGCGGATCTTATTATTTACCTCCCAATACACCTCTGATACCACCAACACCAAACCCTGCTCCGATACCCAATAGTAAAGAGTCCCGTGCACAAGGTGTCTTGTAGAATGATGTGACATCCTGAAGGGACATGGACTTCATTGCTTCAGTAACCGTAACATCTTTCGAGCCTCTACCGGAGGCACCAGCCCCTGTAGCTAGAACATTCGCTGACTCTTCAGGGTTCCCAAAAGCATCCCATAGCTTTCCGACCTGCGATTGAGGAAATTCATGCTTCGGCTTCTTTTGTCGTGGCGTTTCTTCGGCATTATTTTGTTGTTCCGGGTTGGTGGTATACGTTTCCAACGTCTCCTCGGCCATGGCGTATTCTATATCTTGAATTGTTGCTTAAATCCAATCAACATGGACCATCACATCAATCAGTGACAGAGTCTTGCAGGAACAATGATCGATCGGAGAAGATATTATCCGAAGATATCCAGATACTGCCATTCATGGTTAGTTTTACCGTTGGCGGCGAAAGTCTAGCCGAAAGCACGCGTATAGTGGAACGCGAACGCGTCGGGGCCACCCGCAGAATGAAGGCCAAATTCAGTAAGTTTAGCATGAATCCATAGGTGAAGTTCGCAAGATTGAGTACAACTGGGCCATCAAACTTTGATCATACCTCCATTAAGAGTATATGATTTGGCAGGAACCAAACATGCCCAATTCTGTGATTTACTAATAACTAATACTGATCATAAGCATTCTATGCTTAACCAACTTTCACGCTCACGCTCACAGTGATCTCAAGCCCTAGCCAGCGGGCGTGTCACCGCAATGCCTCTACGGAAGCCCAGCAAGTTTGGGAACAAGTTTCGGTCAAATGCTGCATCTTTCAACCCCAAACGTTCAAAGACAATCGAATTTTCTTCTCTTCGGTCCACAGAAGCCACATCTCAAGATGAGAAATTCGAAGCAATTCAGTTGGCGAACAGCATCGACGAATCCTTGGGATTCCCGCGGTTTGAGTCCGGCGAGAAGAGGATCGGTTGGCTTATCAACATGCACAGCACTTCGGTACAAGATTCGAATGTGCCCGGAGGACGCGCCGGTGTGGACTATTATTTTCTCGACGACAACGGCGAAAATTTCAAGGCAACAGTGGAACACGATCCATATTTCCTCATCGCAGTGAAGAAGGGACACGAAACCGAAGTCGAGGAATGGTGTCGGAGAAAGTTTGAGGGTCTTATCAAGAAGTTCACAAGAGTAGATAAGGAAGATCTCAAATTACCGAACCACTTGCTTGGCCACCGGAGGACGTTCCTTCAAATGAACTTTGCGAATGTGGGCCATCTACTAGAAGTTCGAAAAACACTTCTTCCTTTGGCGGAAAAAAACAAGAAAAATGTGAATGTGATGGATACTTATGTGGAGATCTCGGGGTTTGTTGAGCTCGAATGGATGCTATCTGAATTGGAAGGGAGCTAACCAGGTTCTACAGCGCAAATGCTGGCTTTGATCTCTTTGATGATGAAATAATTAACGAGTCACGATCTAATGGAACTATGGAAGCGAGTGATTTTATTATTGATATTCGGGAATATGACGTTCCTTACCATGTTAGAGTGGCGATTGACAAAGGTATGCGACTCTCCTCTATGATGCGGACCAGCTGACTGACCAAACCTTCAAGATATTCGTATAGGGAAATGGTACACTGTGGAGGCGAAACACGGTGTAATATCATTGACTTGTATAGAGGAACGAGTCCAACGTCCCGACCCAGTTGTTCTCGCTTTCGATATTGAAACGACTAAACTACCGCTCAAATTTCCCGACTCCGTGATCGACCAAATTATGATGATTTCATACATGATTGATGGGCAAGGATTTTTAATTACGAACCGGGAGATAGTGTCTGAAGATATCAGTGATTTCGAGTATACGCCCAAGCCTGAATATAATGGTCCGTTCATGATCTTCAACGAGCCCGATGAAAGAAGCGTTCTAGAAAGGTTCTTTGGGCACATAAAAGAGGCTAAACCGACTGTTATTGCTACATATAACGGTGACTTTTTCGATTGGCCGTTCATTGAAGCGAGAGCGAGTGTCCTTGGTATCGACATGTACACGGAGACTGGCTTTCGCAAAAACAGTGAGGACATCTATCAGAGCGATCACTGTGTGCATATGGACTGTTTTGCTTGGGTCAACCGTGACAGTTATCTTCCTCAGGGAAGTCGCGGTTTAAAAGCTGTCACCGTTGCAAAGCTTGGATATGATCCTGATGAACTTGACCCAGAACTCATGACCCCGTACGCAAGTGAACGCCCTCAAACATTAGCTGAATACTCCGTGTCTGATGCCGTGGCCACGTATTATCTATACATGAAATACGTCCATCCTTTCATCTTCTCCCTTTGTACCATTGTTCCTCTCAACGCCGATGACACGCTGCGGAAAGGAACAGGCACGCTTTGCGAGATGCTGTTAATGGTTGAAGCATATCAAGGCGAAATCGTCCTACCTAACAAGCACAAGGACCCTCCAGAAACGTTCTATGAAGGTCATCTACTGGAGTCAGAAACATATGTGGGTGGACACGTCGAGAGTATTGAGGCTGGTGTATTTCGAAGCGATATTCCCGTTACCTTCAAGATTGATCCTACTGCGATTGATGAGTTGCTTAGGGATCTAGATGCGGCTTTGAAATTCAGCATTGAAGTCGAAGAGAAAAAGTCGTTGGATGATGTTGTTAACTATGAGGAAGTCAAGGGACAGATTTCCAAGCTCTTGATCGCCCTGAAAGAAAACCCAAACAGAGACGAGAATCCTTCCATCTACCATTTGGATGTTGCCTCTATGTACCCAAACATCATCACCACAAACCGATTACAGCCGGATTCCATGATCCAAGAGTCTAACTGTGCTGCCTGCGACTTCAACCGACCTGGCAAAACTTGCGACAGGCGAATGCCGTGGGCATGGAGAGGCGAGTTCCTTCCCGCTAAGCGCGACGAATATAACATGGTTCGGCAGGCGGTTGCGAACGAAAGATTTCCAGGGAAGACGAAGAACAGTCCGATGAGGTTATTCAGTGACATGAGTGCTGAAGAACAAGCCGCCATAGTCAAAAAGAGGCTTCAGGACTACAGTAAGAAGATTTATCACAAAATCCACGACAGCAAGACAATAGTGCGAGAGGCTATCATCTGTCAACGCGAAAATCCCTTTTATGTGGACACGGTTCGTAGCTTTCGAGATCGAAGATATGATTTCAAAGGCAAGCAAAAGGTTTGGAAGAACAAGACGGACTCTCTCAAAGCCGCTGGTGCTTCTGGGGGGGAGATTGAAGAAGCCAAAAAGATGATTATCCTGTTTGACTCTCTACAGCTTGCCCATAAAGTCATCTTGAACAGTTTCTACGGTTACGTTATGAGAAAGGGATCTCGATGGTATTCCTTAGAAATGGCCGGTGTAACATGTCTGACAGGTGCTCGAATTATTCAGATGGCAAGGGAGTTAGTGGAACGAATTGGTCGGCCACTGGAGCTTGACACAGACGGTATTTGGTGTATGCTTCCTGGAACATTCCCAGAGAACTTCTCTTTCACGCTGAAGAATGGAAAAAAGCTGGGAATTTCTTATCCATGTGTCATGTTGAACCACCTTGTCCATGGAAGTTATACAAACCACCAGTACCAAACTCTTGTTGATCCAAAGACGTTCAGATACGAGACGCACAGCGATAACTCTATCTTTTTCGAAGTCGACGGGCCGTACAAAGCTATGATCTTGCCAACCTCGAAGGAAGAGGATAAAAACTTGAAGAAGCGTTATGCTGTTTTCAATCACGATGGGTCCCTGGCTGAACTGAAAGGTTTCGAAGTGAAGCGACGAGGAGAGTTGAAGCTGATCAAGATTTTCCAGACTCAAATCTTCAAGTTTTTCTTAGAAGGGTCGTCGCTTGAAGAGACATATGCTGCTGTTGCCCGAGTGGCTGACAGATGGCTGGACGTGCTATATGAACACGGAACTACACTGGCTGACGAGGAATTGATCGAACTCATTTCCGAAAATAGGAGCATGGCAAAGACGCTGGAAGAATACGGCAACCAAAAGTCAACATCTATTACGACGGCGCGCCGTCTAGCACAATTCTTGGGGGAGCAAATGGTCAAAGACAAGGGTCTTAACTGCAAATACATCATATCTGCGAGGCCGAGAAATACACCTGTCACGGAGCGGGCTATTCCAGTAGCGATCTTTTCAGCTGAAGATAATGTGAAGCGCTTTTTCTTGCGGAAGTGGCTGAAAGATGACCCGGGTGATTGTGATCCTCGAACCGTGATCGATTGGGATTATTATCTGGAGCGATTAGGATCAGTCGTGCAGAAATTGATCACAATTCCTGCTGCTCTCCAGAAGGTCCGCAACCCAGTGCCTCGAGTCGCCCACCCGGATTGGCTGCAAAGACGGATAAATATGAAGGACGACAAGTTTAAGCAAATCAAAATGACCGACATATTTGCAAAGAGTGAGAAGACTCCACTCACTGATATCTCGACAAACATCCTCGATCATCGTGTGCAACACACAGGTGATATGGACGAAATAATCGCAAACTCAACGGAGAAGTCGAAGTCTTCCCCGAACAATAAGACATCGCAGAAAAGAAAACTTCCCGAAGGTCCTACCAAAGCCTCTCTTGATCCTTTTGCTAGCCTTCCCTCAAAGATGCCGCCAATGGCGGAGGATTATGTCGGTTTCTTGAAATACCAAAAGCAAAAATGGAAAATCCAGAAGCAAGCCCGAATTCGCCGTCGCCAGCTCTTTGGAGAAAGGACAAACGTTGCTAATGACTCTTTGAGCCATCTCTTCAGAAACCAAGCCGAGCTTCTGTACATCAGTACCTGGCAAGTTTTGCAGCTATCTGACACTACGAGACCAGGAATTGTTCGTGCTTTTGTTTTAATTGACAACAAAGTTCATAACCTCACAGTCAAAGTCCCCCGACAGATTTACATCAATCTGAAAAGAGACTCGCTTCCAGACGTTGATGTTCCGGATTGTGAAGTTGAGAAAGTCAATCACACCTTGCCAAATGGACATCCTTCAGTGCATTTGTTCAAACTGACCTTGTCTGAGGAGACTTACTTGCGCGAGTCCGACAAGATCGATGCACTTCTACAGCATCCAAGTATTGAAGGCGTTTATGAGAAGAGCATTCCTTTGAATGTCCGTGCTATGTTGAAACTTGGTAGTATATGCACGTTTGACGAGGAACAGCGAGGCGTCCTGGGAGAAGGATTGGACCGCGGGTTTGATCTGTCAAAATTATGTCGCACAACTTCAGAACAACCTTATCTCATGAACTCGTCGCTGGTTTATCATTATCTATACCATGTTGCTTCTGGTGACAGGCAAATTTTCGCACTTTTCTCCACCACAAAGAATGAAGCGCATATTGTTATCCTAAACCGTACCAGGGATGTCCAGGGCCTTCCAAATGTTGACAAAATCTACATGGACCTTCTCATGCGGAGGAAGCAAAACATGACCGGAGAGGAATCCCAGAATGCTTTCGAGTATCAGGAAAAAATCCACTTCAAAACAACACAAGTCACGACAAGACGAAAGGCATATCTAGAGGTCGGCGATTTGATCAAAAAATTCAGAAGCGAAGAAACCCAGCCAACTGTTCTAGTAATTCAATCACAACAAAGAAGTCGCCTGTGCCACGATATTCCAATGCTGAGGGATTATCCGACTGTGCCCGTGAAACCAGAAGTATCCGATATGGATCTTCCTCCCTTAGGCTGGCAGTCCTTCATTGCAAAACGACTGGTCACACACTACCTGTATCTTTCAGCTTGGATCCAGCATCTGACTTTGTTAGCAAGACACGGCGATGTTCCCCTTTGCAACCTAGAGAGTGACGACCCTCGATATCTTATTGACATATCATATGCCAGACGGCTTCAGCAGAACAACGTCATTCTCTGGTGGTCTTCAGGCACAAGGCCTGATCATGCAGGATACGAGAAAGACGACATCACAGGACCTCTAGAGAAGGTATCCATGCCCTCTGTCAATGTCCCAAGTTCTTACACTACCGTTTGTATCGAGCTCGAAGTTCGTAATCTCGCAATCAATACGATCCTGGCATCCGCGATCATCAATGAAATGGAAGGTGCCGATACGCTTCTGGCACCATCCGATCCTTCGTCTGAACCTAACGGATCCGGGGTTTTTTATTCGGAGAATGCATTTGCTTCAGCTGGCGCGGCCGTACTACGTGAGATGGTGAAGCACTGGTGGACGGAGGCCTGCCAAGGAAACAACATGGCAGATATCATGGTGCAACACCTGATTCGCTGGGTAGAGAGTCCAGCCTCGTGTCTGTACGATCGATCTCTACATAATTATGTGCGTATGTTGTCCAGAAAGTCGTTCCAGCGGCTTATGGCTGAGTTTCGACGTGTTGGGTCCACTATTGTCTTCGCTAGCTCTACACGGCTCTTGCTTCAGACCACCAAGACCGAGGTAGGCAACGCCTACGCATACAGCCAATACGTATTAAAATCGATTCGTGCAAATCCATCTTTCCATTTCATCGACCTTGAGATCAAGGAATATTGGGATTATTTGGTCTGGTACGATGAGTACAACTACGGCGGAAAAGGCTGTCGGGAGGTGGTCGGATCGGATGAACAGGAGTTGGAAACAGTCATGCATTGGCAACTCAGCCGTTTCCTACCGACCCCGATGCAAACAATTTTCCATGATTGGGTGGTGGAATATATTGAATTAATGCACGGCCTCAAACACCCCGAGTCAACCGAGTCGTCCACCCCTCGAATGACACAGATTCCTATCGGGCGCCCGAACGACGAGGATGATAAAGAAGTATCCGCTGTTCTCGCAGAAAAGTTCTCAAAGCCATTGAAGAAGCAGATCTCCGGGCTTATCCGCCGTCAGCGTGAAGAAATGCTGCACCCGGAGCTTGCCTCTGACTATCTTTTCCCTGTGCTTCCCGGAGTCTTATCAGACCCCAATGGAGAAAAGCGCAACCCCGTGTTAGAATTGGTGAAAATGTTGATGCAAGTGCTGAGTCTCTCAAAGACGACGAGTTTGGAAAATCGACTTCTGCGTCGCGAACTGCTGGCCATGTTTGAGGTGCGAGAGTTCAGTAAAGAGGGTCGGTTTGAGAACCCTGCCGCTAGCCTGAAACTCACTGAGCTTACCTGCAGCGCTTGCTGCTTGATTCGGGATTTGGACTTGTGTCGGGATGAAGATGTCCTCCCTGATCCTGGATCCGATCCAAGCCAGGCCGTGACCAAGCCCTGGCGCTGTTCTTTCTGTCAAACTGAATATGATCGATTAGCTCAGGAAGAGATGCTGATCGGCCAGGTCCAGGCACTTATCGTCGGATGGCAGACACAGGATCTCAAGTGCTCCAAATGTGGAGGTCTTAAGGTCAGCGATTTCATGGAGCACTGCTCGTGCAGCGGCAAATGGGTGGAAACGATGGACCGCGCCGCAGCGGAAAAGAAGTTGCGAGTCCTCAACAGTGTGGCAAAGTTCCATGGGCTCAAACTCTTGGAGAGTGTTGTGGAGGGCGTTCTTGAACAGATGTGATTCAGCGTCTGTCTGTCTGTCTTTTTATTATTTGGCCTTATTTTTTTTTTACCGTTTCTTCTCGCACCTGGTGAGTCCATGTCGACCAGAGCAGGAAGTATACACGGCGTTTGGAATGATGGATCTAAGTAGATATTTCTAGTGTACGGAGTATGTACTCTGTAGTAATATTTTGCAAACCATACAAATTTCCGTCGTGCGTGACCTGGTTTTTTTAAGGTTGAACGCGGCAAGTCAAGTCAGTAAATCTCCCCCATTGATTCTTCCTTCTCTCTCTCTCTCTCTCTCTCTCGACAGAGTTCACTTTGTTTACGGAGTATAGATCATAGATCTCTTGTCTTGTTATATTTGCGGAGATCCCATCCTTTGATATCGGTTGAAATCCCCCCTCCCCACCCTAGATATTTTACCTATTAATAGTTATCGGTTATCGAGGCTGTAAATTAACCCCGCTATAAACCTATCCGCAAACAATTTCACCGCAACTGTGACTGTGACTACTGAACCATTTCACCGTCCTTGCGACCGGTGAACCTCTTAAACTGGTGAGTTTCCTTGCTAAGCAGACATGCTAACAGCTCAATCTGGCCATTAAGCCTTGATTGATGTACCGTGTGATAGACTCTTGCTGACAATAAAGTAAACAGTGCAGGCTCGTGACGCGCGTTCCGTCTTCTTCCGCTCTATCGCGCAGAGGCTGAACTGTTTCTTCCACTGACAGAGGATTCCCTGGCTGGATACCTTAATTCTCTCCTTAAATGGCATTTCAAGCACAAGGCCAGCGACCAAAGGTGCAACCTTGTCGGTACAAGACGGGGAAGACCTTAGGCGCCGGGTCCTACTCCGTCGTGAAGGAATGCGTTCACATCGACACTGGTCGGTATTACGCTGCGAAGGTGATCAATAAGCGGTTGATGACGGGGCGCGAGCACATGGTATGGACCGCTATCGGGAAACCTGCCGGAAGGTGCACGATCGCTGACATTGTGGGTTGCTTGATGTTTATAGGTCCGAAATGAGATCGCGGTGCTCAAGAAGGTATCGATGGGTCACCAAAACATTTTGACCTTGGTCGACTACTTTGAAACTATGAACAACCGTATGTCTTTTCCCGATATTGATCTGTGACCTGTGACTCACGTTTACCGTCCCGATGATGCAGTATATCTGGTTACCGACCTCGCATTGGGTGGTGAGTTGTTCGACCGTATCTGTCGTAAAGGCAGCTACTTTGAATCTGATGCTGCCGATCTTATTCGCGCCATTCTGTCGGCTGTAGCCTACTTACACGACCACGGTATCGTGCACCGTGACTTGAAGCCGGAGAATTTACTATTTCGCACCCCGGAGGACAATGCGGATCTTTTGATTGCCGATTTCGGCTTATCCAGGATCATGGACGCGGAACAGTTCCATGTTCTCACAACCACATGTGGTACACCAGGTTACATGGCGCCTGAAATCTTCAAGAAGAGTGGCCACGGGAAACCAGTGTATGTATCTGTCCGCTTGTCATTATCGATCCGAAACACCCTATCTTCATCAGTCCATCTAACGCCGTGAACAGGGATATCTGGGCCATCGGTGTCATCACGTACTTCTTGCTCTGCGGCTATACCCCCTTTGACCGCGACTCCAACCTGGAAGAGATGCAGGCCATCCTTGCAGCTGACTATTCATTCACCCCGCTCGAATACTGGCGCGGCGTCTCGCAACACGCCCGGGACTTCATCAAACGGTGCTTGACCGTCGACCCCGATGCACGTATGACCGCCCATGAAGCCCTCCAACACATCTGGGTCAACCCGCCCTATGACCCGTCCGCCGACCAGTCCAGCCAAGACTTGCTCCCGACCGTCAAGAAGAATTTCAACGCCCGCCGGACACTTCACAAGGCCATCGATACCGTCCGTGCGATCAACAAGCTACGCGAAGGTGGTGGTCTGATGATGGACGGAGTGATGAGCGTGGACCCGAAGCCGGAACGGGTCAACGGAAACGATGTAATCGAGGAACAATCGCATCACGACGGAAGCATGGACATCGACAGCCGCGGTGACGCTCGTGGCCAAACGGAGGAACAGATTAGAGCACAGGAACGGAGAGTTAAGGAGATGGTAGCTGGGTTGTGGAGTAGATCTGTGAAGAAATGATGAAAGAAAAAAAAAAGAAAAGAAAAAACGAAGCTGATGATCGAGATACCAAGATTTCTCCTCCTTTCCCTGTTTATATTTACAGTCTTTGTTATTTCGCGTTAGATTTTCGTTTCGTGTTTGGGGGGCCTTCGGACTTCCTGGGTCATGCATGGAAAGCATTTTCGGTATATATATATATGTGTCTCTCTCTCTCTCTCTCTCTTATTCCCACGGTGAACCGCTCTACTTACCAAGTTTCAAATCAGTTACATAAGTTTGTCGTAATCCACCCACCCCTAGTAGTAATGGAAGCATATGGTCCTTGACCTTGAGGCGGATGAGGAACGATCGTGAGAGAAAGGGTAGTACACCACGATTGAAGCCCTACTACTTGGAAAGTATTCATCTTGGGAGAGTGAGTATAAGGATGCAATATGCTTCAATTTCAATATATCCCTGAATATTCAAAAACGATGAAACCCCCCGAACAAAAAAACCGCACGCCATTACCTCTTCATTAACACCATCAAGTCGTTAACCAAACGGACAGGTTGGATTCAAAATGCGCTCAGGCCAAAGGCTAGAAATCGTCATCTCCCGAACAATAACCAAGACCGTCATATTCGTTCATCTCGCCGGATCCAAGAGCTGCTCGCTCTCATCTCCCAAGGAGAGCACCCACTGTCGCCATTCCTGCCATTCGGCATAGCTTGCGGAGGCTTTGAGACCTTGATACTTGACTACTCGAAAATCCGAGACCTGCTCCCATGGCTTGCTGGCGCTGGAGGTGTGATTGCCGCTGCTGCTACCTCTCAGGAGCCGTCTGGCCATGCCTTCAGACAAACCATCCCAACCTGCTTTGTCCATCAAGCTTCTCAAAGTCTGCTCTTTGGTCCACCCTTGCTCCACAGGGACATCTGGTAAGTAGGTTGCACCGTAGCGTCGGCCGCGATGAATGAAGGAGATGCGGATTCCATGGACCCCAAGGATCCAGTCTAAGGCGTTAGTGCAAGGCTCAAAGGACCCAAGGAGGGTTAAAGAGCACGATAAGGAGGGGAGTGTGTTAGCCGGGATGGGAGAAAAGCGACTATCCTCAAATGCACTACTGCTGCGTCAGCAAGAGTCTGGGTGGGCGACAACCCATCTGTTCCCAGACTAGGAATACATACGAAGTGAGAGCGTAGGACTTCAAGCCTGCAGCGAGCTCCTGCGTTTCAAAAGTACCGATACAACCGCGGAGGGACTTACGGCCGCTCTTCGACACCGTGTTCCAAGTTACGAAGAGCGGATACTGTCGATCTTTTTCTCTCTGGCGCCTCCAATTGCTAGCATCGGATTGCAGCGACTGTGAGCTTGGTGTTGTCATGGTAGTGACAGTAGAACTAGATAGGACGGAGTGCGAGGAATTACTCGAGGCGGTCGACGGCGTGGTAGCCGAGCTCGAATCCGACGAGATTTGGCTCTGAAGGCGGCTGATATTGGGGAGTTTCATTGCCCAGGCGCCGCGCTCCTTAGATTTAGAGGATCCACCTGTGGATCCCTCGTCTATGTCATCATCATCGTCCGACTGTTGATCAAGGCTCTCGCTTTCCCTCAGAGAAACCGACTCATCGGGATCCTGAAGAGCAGAAATCTTCTTAAACTGCTCGTGTCTCTCCCATAGCTCCTCCACGGTTGTGAGACTAGCGGGCTCCTGGCCTGTATACGAGGCAGCAAGGCACTCAAAGCAGTAATAACATTGGGCAGGACTTGCCATATTCTCAATCCCCCCCAGGGCCACAGACAACAACCACTGTAAGAGTTACCACAGAATAGGCCAAACGCCCTTTTTTCCTGTGACAGATCTTCTGATATCAACAAGAGCTTGCTCCACTCCTTTCTAGTAGACAATGCCGCTTATCCCGTGAGAGAAGACACAGAAAATGAGTACTGCTTATGGATAGGTCTCGAGCCAGTTTGAGCCAGTTGATCTTGAGGGAAGGCAGATGGTTCCAGCGCGAAGTACAGTACTGGTCCCGTCTGTGTTTGTGCTGGAGGAGAGAGAGAAGAAAGGAAGAAGAGGGGGAAGTCAGTCAAGTACTCTTTCCATACATTTGATCAGGTGGGGAGACTCGATAAGATAAGATCCACGTGATGGTTTGTTTATCCTTTGAACAAAAACCGCATTCTATAAATAGGCTGCCAGTGGTTATGTTGCCTAGAAACCAGAGAGACATACTCTATACTATCTAGTACTATAATCTATTTTTGTTTCAAAGGGTACCATGGCAGGCTATAAAGATGAACTATATTGTCTACTAGCTTCCAAGGTTATCTTTGATGTGGTTCGGCAATCTCCAGTGGTCTAGGATTTTTCTCAGGGTCTTCAAGATGAACCTAAAGATACTTTAATCAAGCTGATCGTGAGAAATAAAGGAGAAGAGAGAGTGTGTGTGCCTGTGCGTTGGAAGATATTCCGATGTAGATACTCATTTGGCTGATCAAGTAATCGGAATGCCATCCTGTTTCTTTCTTGTCCCTCCAGTTTTATCCATACCGAGCAGGCGATTTCTAGTTTCTATGCGATTCCACTGTCATCCCCAAGATATCGATGCGTATAATTAGAAGCCAGGTACTCCCAACAGCATGTATAACGATTCAAGGCTGGTGAATAGCACCTTGTGTCCTTAAAGTCCTTCGAAGCGGGCGAACGATGGTCGATTGGAAATCGAAACTGAATATTTCTGAAAACCGGCTCTTTCCAAGCCGTAGACTCGGCCCTTTCTTCCATAGCATGTCTTGAGATGCTAATCCGAGGAACTGTTGCTTAGAGCAACTGTCGCACTATCTGATAGGGGAGCCGACGTCCACTTGTGTAAAATGAGTTTCGCAGCAGAGCTGGGCGCCATCACCGGCCGCGATCATCTTTCGGTATAGGCAAGTTCAACATAGAGAGCATATTCCCTGCGGGCCCTGCACCACCGGCCTGACTCTGAAGGCTTTCCAGGAGGTTCTTCGCAAGGTTGATGTCTATGTCTTCATCCTCAAGGCCAGGCATTTCCCCGTCTTCTTCGTCGTGGTCCTCACTTGACTTCCCTCTAGGCAGCGCTTGCTTGCCCTTTCCAGGGCGACTCAAGTCAAGCACACCTGTGCCTCTTAGCTCGGCCTCCATTTGCCTTGATAGTTGCTGTATCTGCTCAGTGTCGTCTTCAGATTCAGAATCTAACTCCTGCACTCGGTTACGCGGCATCGACGGTCGAGATGAGCCATGGCCACCGGACATTGATGGCATTCCCATCATCTCTTTCATCATTTTCGAGAATTCCTCCTCATCAAATGATGCATCCTTGTCCTCTCCATCGCTACTTAATTCCTCTTCCTCATCCCCTTCGTCGGAATCAGAACCATAGTCGTCAAAGAAATCGGCTCCTTCGAAACCAGCCGAATCGTTATTCATGAATTCTTCGAAGCGTGCGACAATACGCTGGAGATTCTCTTGAGCGTTGGCATCTCCAAATGAACCTTTAGGAATATTTCCGTCATTGCTTTCCTTGCCTTTCCCTTTGAGTTCTTGGTCAAGGTCCTCAAAACTGATATCCAGCCACTTTTCATCATCCTCTATTTTATCCCATGTAGCAATTTGCGTATCCGTAGGCAAGCCCTCATCGCCACTTTCGATGTCCTCCAGAATCAGTTTGATCTCTCTTACGACGGCCTTGTCTTGATTTTGTGGGTCGGCGAGAAGCATTTCAAACCCACAGGCAAGCTTCATACCCACCTCTGCCTTGTCATAGGATTTTTGGTCATCCTTAGAAGGTAATACCCCCGCCCAGGATTTTGGGGCCGGGAAATCCTGACTTTTGAGCTGGGCATAACCGACCCTAGTGAACCGGACGCTGACCGTGACGAAATCCTCTGGTTTAAAAATGAAGTTGGCAGGATCCTTAGCTCTAAGGGGCCGTAGCGCGATAGGGTCCCTTAGATAGAAAGCTTCCACTGCGGCTGAGATGTAGGCGGGCTTCTGGTGTAACAGGTGGGCAATCATGCGTGGGATCTTAATCATTGCGGAGTGAAGATTTTCGTTAATCTGCTGGGGATAATTGCGCAATCGATAAAATGCCTCCTCCTGGATCATTGCTGAGCGCATGAGCCGCGCAGGTTCTTCCACCATGATCTTTCTCGAATCCGAGAGAGATAGCTTTTCTGTCACTTTACCCTTCTGATTCTTTAGCTTGATAATGACAAGTTCACCCCGATGTATCCAGACCTGTACAAAACATTAACCTTGGAACAGCACGTATGAAACCAATAGTTGTCTTACTCGGTTGTCTGCTATTTCGGGCTCCAGCCATGAGGGTAGTGTCCCGGCAGCTTCGATCAGAAGAAACTGTCCATCACCATCCGTGACCTTGACCCAAATATCCTTATGCTTCTTTGACAGTTCGCGCAGCAAATAAACGATCACCCATTCGTCTTCAATGGAGTCTCCGAAATTGGTGCGTCCACGTAGAAGGGTAATTCCTAGTACCAGTGAGGTCAGTATAATCCGGAGGTATTGCCCAGGAGTTAGCAGCTAGCATACCATCCTCTTTTGTAATCTCCAAGCGAAACGCCTCTCTCTGCCAGATATAGTCTTTGAGAAGAACGTTTGTTAATTCTGCTGCAGAACGTTGCACCTCCACTAAGCGCGACCTCGTTTCTGCGACTTCGTCGATGATAGTGGGGGTGGGGTCGGAGGGGATATGACACAATGAATACTCCACAGAATCGTCGGGGAGCTCAGGTTTAGGAATGGGACGAAATGTGGATTTGAACCATTCTATATCCTCCTGCGACATGGGCGGCATAATGGCAGATTTCAACTCAGGAAGTTGATTCACTTCTTCTCCATGGAAATGAAAAAAAGAGACGAAAAATAAATTACAGGCAATGACTTCATACCAACCGAGACGCGGCGAATTTCCGGTCCGGCGCTCGTGACTTCGACGCTAAGCCGTTCCAGGGTAGATGTCAACAAGAGAACGCATGCGGATTCTCACCGCCCAAAACACGTCGAGTAATGCCGCTTACCCTTCGGATACTCCGTATTTACTCCAACTACTTGCTTTATCCGCTGCATTTCTTAACACGCGCCAAGTCTTAGAGATGGTCGCGCGCTGAATAACATTGAGTCAATTCAACACCTCAATCCCTGCAGTTTTATCGCGTGATTCGCGTTGACAATGGTGGTGCCGTATATCGACACCCCACGCACTGAAGTCGACGGAAACGCGACCTACCTGACCAATGGCTACCGGAGTGTGGGACGACACAACCTATCGGCACTAGATTCGGTCGAAAATTCGTTTCAGACACCCTCGAAAGATGAAGATCTTCTCAAGGTACTCGGTGAAGGACGAAGACGAAGTTCCGGTGCATTCAAACTCAGCACGCCGCGTGCGGGCACCGGTCCCAAATCCACAAGAAACGCGTTGAACGGCCGGCAGCAGCTTCCAACCCTAGCGCCACCAAAAGGAGAGTTTACCCCGTTGATGAAGAGTGCCACAAAAAACAATTTCTTACGGAACATGTCGACGGCGAGAGGAAACGGTTACAAAACCCCAGGTTATACGAAGGAAGGTCGCAGCAGTATACATACTCCGGGGCTACCGGCCTACGATATGACCGACATCGATGAGGAGGATGCAACCGATGACCAGCAAACTCCGCTACCCCTGGTTGCGAGCAGTAGTGTTCAAAGTACGCCACTTCCGGGATTATCGGGTAGAGGTGGAAGTGGTCTGTTGAACGATGGGCAAAACATGACCCTGAAAGAACAAGAACAGGTAACGCCTTCTGTCATGTATCGTCTTCCCAGCAAAAAGACGATGCAGCTAACTTCTCTAGATAATCGATAAACTGGACAAGGATAACTTCGGATTGAAGTTGAAGATCCACTATCTCCAAGAGCAGCTGGAGAAAGCGGGCCCGTCGTACAATCAAGCGGCGCTCAGAGAGAACACCGAGCTTAAAGTGTCGAAGCTCACGATGCAACGAGATATCTCCCGATATAAGAAGAGTCTTCAACAGGCAGAACGTGACCTAGAAGCCTACCGCATACAATTTCAAGAACTTCGGGAAAAAGTACGGAGAGGTCAATCGGATGATACGGTACAACGTGAGATGGACCTGATGCGGGAGGAGATGGAGTCGAAAGATAGTCGAGTCAAAGAACTCCAAGAAGAACTACGAGACGCTAAGGATATGCAGTCACAAAAAATCGAAAAGCTCCGCGATGAGATCGAAGACCTAGAAGCCTCCCTCAGGGAGAAAGAACGTATAATCGATGAGCGCGACGAGGAGCTTGAAGAGTTGAAAGACAGAGACAGCAAAGAGAATGGTGCATTCTCTGAACTTGAATCAGAACTCCAACGCGCAAAGGAGCAGATGGAAGAATTGCAGGAATCCCTTGCTCAAGCGAAGTCTGAAGCCAGAGAGGCGAGGGAATCTGAAAGCCAAGCAAGGAGTGGCAAGAAGGAGGCCGAAAAGAACTTGCAAGAGCTGCACGATGAGATGGCGAACAAGTCTATTAGCACAAAGGGCCTGACTCGTCAACTGGAGGAAAAATCAAGCAAGTTGGAAGAGGAGCTCCGGACACTGCAGGAGCAAAATAGTGCTCTGAAAGAGATGCTTGAAAGGAAGGCTCGGAATGAAGCCCATCTTGAAGAGCAATTTCAGCGAGCTCAACAGAATTTGGACGACGAGGAGCAGAAATTACACCACGACGCTTCACTGGCGAGACATGAACGGGATATAGCTCAACAGGAACGCGACACGCTATCTGCTCAATTGCAAGAGGCACTTGATGAGATCCAGCGTAAAGCAGAAGAGAAGGAACTTCTTCAAACACGACACTACGCTTTGACGGATGAATCCGGCGGCCTGCAGGATGAGCTAGCCAGGGCACAGTCCAGGATTCGAGAACTCCAACAGTCTAGCAATGACGAAAAAGAGCGGGCTCTGGAGAACGTCGATACGATCCGCGCACAATATAGAGAAGAAATCGAAAGACTGCAGGAGGAGATCGAGGCTCTTAACCATGAGATCGAAGATAAAGAAGGCCAGTTTGCATTGGAACAAGACAGGTGGGAAAGCAGTAAGCGAGCCTTGCAACTTCAGAAGGATAGAGCAGAAGACCAGGCGGCTGGCTTCAAGCGCACGATTGAGAAACTCGAACAAGTCGAACATACTCTTACGGGCAAAGAAACTAAACTTCAAGAAGTTATTGATAGCGAGAAAGCGCGGCACTTCAATTCAGAAGCGGTCTTAGGTCGCCAGGTGAAGGAGTTGAACGACGAGCTCTCTTCAAAGAGACAAATTATCGACGAACAACGAAGTGAGCTTCTTTCGATTAAAGAAGAACTTCGCCTTGCCAAGCGCGAGGAGACAGCCCTAAATGATAAAGTTCAAGCCTTGGAGGATGAGGTCGTTGTACTGCAAGCGAGCTTGGAGGAAGAACGAGAATACGCCAAGGGACGAATGCAGAAAGACTCTAACGATCAAGACAGCCGGCTGCATAGCTTAATTTTTGAAAAGCAAAAACTCCGTGACCAGCTGGCCAATGCTCATGTTGAATTACATGATCTACGGACATCAATGGCTGATCTGGAAGTTGAGCGTGATGAGCTTCAGGCTCAACTTGACCAAGCCCAGCATCAAGTTGACGACACTACTAAGTTTGACAAAGAAAAGGTTGAGCTCAGGAAGTCTTCTCTGCGACTCGAAGGCGAGCTGAAGAGACTAAGGGAGGAGAAATCATCGCTTTTGGAGGCGAAGGAGGCTCTCGAGAAGCAGCTCAGTTCTGAAGTCGGGAGGGCCACAGTAGAAGAGAATCGTTTAGCAGTTGAGGTAGATCATCTTCAAGACAAGCTGCAAGCGGCTTCTAGTGGAAGGGATAGGGAGTTGACTTCGGTAAGGAGCAAAGCGCAGCGTCTTGAGCGGCGGGTGCAAGAGCTGGAGGCCCTTTTGGAGCATCAACCTTTAGCTGAACATGAACACTCTACCGCGAATGCAGATCTCTCGATGCTGCGCCATAACTTAGATGAGGCGCGGAAACGAGAGAAGACCTTACTTCAGCGAGAGGCCGATCAAAAAGCTTCTGTCAGAAGCTGCAAATCACGGATTTCCGAGCTCGAAAGAGAGTTACACGACGCCATGATGCAGAAGTTCGAAGATCGCTCGCCTCAAGCGTCACCTTCTGATAAACTCCATGAAGAGTTGCGGAGTTTGCGCAAACAACTATCCGAGGCACATCGAACACTCCGAGAGCTGAAAACCAAGAATCGAGATCTCGAACGTGCTGCAATGAGGGAGGAGGATCAGCGGGATCTACACGAGTTACTTAGATCGTCTACTCTTGAGGCCGAGTCCTTGGCGCTCAAGGTGTCAGAACGCGATGCGCGATTAAGTGAATTAAGAGCCCAAGTACGCAGGATCCGAGAGGAGCGCGCCTTCTGTGCACGAAAAGCCGAGTCGGCCATCAAAGAATTGGAGTCTCTTCAAGAGCGTTACAATCAATTCCTGGAGAAGGCTGGCCCCAAATCAGATACCAAGAGCAGGCATGATAAGGAGATTCTGGGCTTAGGAAAGGAAATTATTTGGCTACGCGCTCGATTGAAGCGAGAGGAGAAGTTCCGGCGTGACCTGGCTTGGAGTAAGGGTCTGATGGAGCTTGGAGAGCGGGTCCGAGTTGCTTGGTATGTAGAATCCATTTGTTCCGTTATTGATCTATTGACTAACCGACGTTTTCCCCTCGCAGCAACGAGGCCGATCTTAGAATGATCTCGGAGATGGGAGTTAAGTCTCGCGATCGCGGTACGCTTCGCAGCCCACGACAGAAACTCAAGACGGCCGTCTCCATGGTCAAAGCAATTGTAAGGATGCAGCGCATGAGCCAGGAGTGGAAGAAGACGAAGAAAGTAGGCGAGGGCCTCAAACGGGCCAAAAATGAGGTGCTGAAGAGAAGAGAGGCGTCGAGTAGTAAGACATTGGCATAATTGCCGCACTCCTTGTGTTTTTTTGTAGTTCATACTTTGGTTTACGACTTCTTTCAAGTGATTCCCCAATCTGTTCTTGTACCGGTGCCTGTTTCTTTGTCTTCGTCGACGCTATTTTCTATAAGACGTTTTGTTGGTTGGATGGGAGGATGCATTGGGATTATAGTTCAATGTTGTCCCTGTCCTGTTTTCTGAACCTTTTGCATATATTTTATAGCCAGTACGGGTTGTTTTTGATGATCAGGATAATTGAATGAGAAATGTCAGGCTGTTTAACATGGCTCCTGTTTGGTCTTTGGTTCTGATTATCTGATTATCCTCTATATATCCGAAGATTCATCGAACCCATGCTCTAGAAGAGTCATTGATGAAGTCTTCTAATGGAAATGTGGTAGCTATCTCGTTCCCAGCATCCAGAAGTGTAGATCTGTATAAGCCCCGATGGACATCAGGCACGAAAGAAAAGAAAAAAGAAAAACAAAAAGCATCGTTCATTAGACTTTGTTCTTCAGACACATGACTCGTGAAATCAACACCATGGATTTGACACTGAATAGAGTCGAACTCTGCCCAAATTCGTTCAAAAGAGAATTGTAACGGCCGGCCTGCCTTGCCGAACAACGGTAACGCTTCTAACACCGGGGATCATTGGGGGAAAGCGGATATACTGGAAGTGTAAAGAGAGAAGATAGGGTAGCCGCTTGAGGGAAGATGACGAATATGCATAACGTGAACTGTCTCTCAATCGCTCAATCCAAGAGAGAGGAAGAAGGGGAGTGTGATATGCAAAAAGCTAGCACAGGAGAGACCAAGCTCCTAAGATTTGACCTAAGCGCCTTCGCTGCCGAATTCTTTGGTCCATTCCGAGTTTCTTTGAAGGTCTTCCTGACTGACAGTGGGTCTTGAGTTGCGGACGGCTTTGATGAAGTCCTTCAGAATGAGAGGCGGTTCTAGTAGTTTTTCTGCTTCCACGTTCATCCACGACATCTCCACTGCACCTGCGTCTCCCGGAGAGCATGGCGTCAATTTTTCTTGCCCTTCAACCAAAACCTACCGACGAGTCAGCCGTCATTCTTCTCATCTTATGAACCTGGGTGAATGAGCTCTTACCTTCTTGTAATGCGTGGCGGTTTGAATTTTGCGGATTGGTTGCATGAGTGCATCTTGAACAGCAATGCTAATATCGCTGCCGGAGTAGCCCTCACTCATCTCCGCCAGTGTTCTATAATCGGCTTGCGTCATTTCGCATGGCGTTTGTCCGACAGCCAACATGAACATCTTCATTCGTGCATTGATATCGGGAAGGCTGATATGAACTCTCCGTTGGAATCTGCGACGGATGGCCGCATCTAGTTGCCATGGGATATTTGTTGCGCCCAAAATTAGGACACCCTTGGAATCCTTCCCTACGCCGTCCATCTGTACCAGCAACTCTGTCTTGATCCGGCGAGATGCTTCCGACTCTCCTTCTCCACGAGGACCACACAGTGCATCCACTTCGTCAATGAAAATGATGGCGGGCTTATTCTCTCGAGCCATATTGAAGAGCTGTTTCACGAGCCTGTTATAGGTTAGAAAATGTTTGAAGCACATGCATCAGGACCGCCCAGAAGCAGAGGCCGTACCTTTCACTCTCACCCATCCACTTGGATACTAGATCACTGCTGCTAACACTGAAGAATGTACTGTTTGCTTCCGTCGCCACTGCCTTGGCCAGATACGACTTTCCAGTACCAGGAGGCCCATAGAGCAAGATACCCTTCCATGGCTGTCGTTTCCCCGTGAACAGGTGAGGGAACTTGATAGGTAAAATGACGGCCTCCTTCAATGCCTCCTTCGCACTCTCAAGACCTGCAACATCCTCCCACTTCACATTAGGCTTATCCGACAAGATCGCCCCAGCAAGGGCGTTGCGTAGTTTCTTAGACTCGGCATCTTCGCCATCATCATCTGCCTTACTGAAACCACGAAGATGTCAGCATTCAATAATTCAACGGAACCAAGGTAAAAGTGATTCCAGCACGTACTCGCCCTTCCCACTGCCTTGCGCCACTTTGCCGTTGGCGCCTACCGCACTCGGCTTCTTTCGATTTTCCGTTGATTCCAGATGGTTTTTCAGTTTCTCTGCACGATCCATATACTCGGCTGTCTTTGCGCGAATCATTTCCTTGGACTTGGGGTTCTTCTCCCATTTCAGAGCGAGCATGAATAGTTCCAGTGCGGCGTAGTAGCCCTGATAAGCCTTCTCGTACTCGCCCTCATTGTCGAGCTCGATGGCTTTCTTGACGGCATCAATCGCTCGTCCTAAGAAGTCCGTATTACTCATGTTTGTTCGGGGTTGGTAATGTAGTCCGTCGGGGTATCGTATCGTCTTGCTCTGTAGAGAGAGATAGAGGGAGGTTGAGTCGGAGGCGGGGAGTGATTTAGCGGATGCCTGAATACGTTGGAATGCGGGAAAGGTACAGGTACGGTGGTGTACGAGAGAGGACAGCTCAGGACTAGACACAAGTCGGACCCATTCGAATCGTAGGGAATGGATCAAGAGGGACACAAGTAGGCGTCAATCGGGCGAGTTCTCGGCAGGATCAAAAGGCGATGTTTACCTTTACCGTCTTGGATTTTCTGCCGGTTTCCGCGCTCCATTTTGCCTGAACTCCCCGCCATCTTAAATAAAGAATAATACTTGAACTTCAACAACCCACTACTTCTCTTGCTACCGCTACCAGTTAACAAATCTTTCTTTGTATACCTCTCCCCGAGAATCAACCATGGCGGACATGCAGACGCAAATGCAGGCACTCTCAGAAGAATTCCAAAAGCTACAGACCGGTATGTGAGGGAACCCCTAACCGTATCTCTCCTCCGACCTTCCCCCTCCTCACCATTTATACCGCCATGCGCACGACTCTGACGTGATGAAACAATCTTCAGAACTGGACGGTTTGATCGAAGCTCGTCAGAAGCTCGAATCGCAACAGCAGGAGAATCAAGGAGTTCAAAAGGAGTTCAACTCATTGGGTGACGATGCAAATATCTACAAGCTTATCGGGCCGGTCCTGTTGAAGCAAGAGAAGAACGAGGCTCTTATGGCTGTCAATGGACGTCTTGACTTTATTGAGAAGGAAATGTATGGCACACCGTTCTACCTCGTGGTTTGATTGGGGAGCGTTATCAAGTAAGGTGGTACTGACGTTCTGAGCAGTAAACGGATTGAGGGACAAATCAAAGAAAACCAGGACAAGAGTGACAAATTGCGAGCAGAGGTGAGATCTCTCGGGGAAGAAAAAATCCCACTATTGTAATATTCCTAGGGACAGCTTCTGATTCTTGTTCTCAGATTCTCCAATACCAGAGCCAAATGCAACAGCAGGCGCCAGCGGCATCCGCCTCCGCGTGAACTTGAACATATGCTTGATCCGTTTCATAAAATGGAGTCTTCGGCGCTTCTAGCGCGGAGTACAGAAGTAAGCTCACACGGGTGGGAAGGGGAGTTGGTGTGCTTAGGAGTAAACCCCATTCGCTGATAACGGGGCTACCGGTCACTTTGTGCACCATGGCCGATGGCCGTGGATATCGACCCGGATGATGCCGCATCGTTTTGGGATAGGCTCCCAACTGAGATCAAGGTTTTGCGGGCACGTTTATTTGATTATGTGACGGATCGCAGGTTTAATATCTTGCGAGATTTGTTTAATGTCAAGACATAATACCGTCTACCACACAACGACATGGGTTGGATGCTGTGCAGTATCTGTACTGCCTGGCTGTCGGGTCATCATTGTACAGTCACTGTAGTTCCTAGGAAGCCCCTGAGCCGCCTCACGAGGACAAGGAAGGGGTTATGATTTTTCTCAGGTGTTTTCCAAGAGAATAAATTCATTCCCGCAACGTCTAAATTCTAACTGTATGCTACATCGAACTATCAATCATGTGAACTCCATAACCTTCATATATTCATAACCAACTCGAATCGTCTCTAGATGATGGGCCAGGGCGATCTATATCTTAGGATATCTTTATGCTTTAACCAGGAGATTCTGTCCAGACATCTCCTCCGGCTGCTCGATGCCCATAGCAGCGAGAACGGTGGGTGCGACGTCTCCAAGGACGCCGCCCTCCTTGAGGCTCCAGCCCTCGGGGGCATTGGCCAGGACGAAGGGAACCTTGTTGGTGGTGTGAGAAGTCTTGGGGGTGCCCTTCTCGGTAAGCATCTCCTCGGCGTTTCTGGAAGAGAAGCGGTCAGCCAGGGTACTCCACCCACATACGACTTACACGAAGGGCGAGCACTTACCCATGGTCAGCAGTGATGAACAGCACATATCCGTGCTTCTTGCAGGCCTCATAGATGGCACCAATGGCCTTGTCGGTGGCAGTAACACCCTGAATGGCAGCCTCATAAACTCCGGTGTGTCCAACCATGTCGGGAGGAGCAAAGTTGTTCATGATGAAGTCAAACTTACCCTCGCCGATGCGCTCGGCCGTCTTCTGACCGACCGCTTCGGCGCTCATCTTGGGGTCCAGGTCGTAGGTTGCAACTCTGGGGGATGGGATCATGTCGCGGACCTCGCCGGCGAACTGCTTCTCAATACCACCATTGAAGAAGAAAGTGACGTGAGCGTACTTCTCAGTCTCAGCAACGTGGCATTGCTGAACGTCCTTCTTGCTGAGCCATTCGGCAAGCACGTTACCCATGTGCTGAGGGGGGAAAGCAACGGGGAATGTGTAGTCGGTCTTGTACTGGGTCATGGTGGTGATGTGGATGTTCTTAGGGTAAGGGAACTCGGGCTTAGGGGAGCGGTCGAAGCCACCCAGCAGCTGAGTGATCTCACGAACACGATCAGAGCGGTAGTTGAAGAAGAAAAGAGTGTCATCATCTATCGGTTACTGTCAGCCACCAACACACTGCAGGGTGTTGGGAAGGTCATCGTACCTTGGACCCGTCTTTCCTCACCACCGACGATGATCGGCTTCAGGAACTCATCGGTCTCGTTCTTCTCATAGCGCTCGTTGATGGTCTTAACAGGGTCAGAGCTCTCTTCGCCCTCTCCCGAGACAATACCCTTCATAGCGAGTTCGACCCGGTCCCAGCGCTTGTCGCGGTCCATAGCCCAGTAGCGTCCAACGACGGTGGCGATCTCACCAATGCCAATTTCCTTAGTCTGATCAAGAAGCTGCTGCATGTACTTGGTAGCACTCTTAGGCTCGGTGTCACGTCCATCGCCGAAGAAGTGAATGAAGACCTTGGGGATCTCCATCTCCTTAGCAACCTTCAACAACCCGATCAGGTGGGTGATGTTGGAGTGGACACCACCGTCGGAGATCAGACCCAGAAGGTGAAGACGACCATTCCCTTCCTTAGCACGCTTGAAGGACGCAACGATATTGTCCACCTTGTTCAACTCGGCGTTCTTGAGGGTTTGGTCAATACGGACACTGTCTTGCCAGACCACACGTCCTGCGCCGATGTTCAAATGGCCGACTTCACTGTTGCCCATGAGTCCTTCGGGCAATCCGACAGCAAGCGACGAAGCCTCTAGCTTGGCGTAGCCCTGTGCAGTCTTCGAACCGGCCTCGGCAAAACCGGACATGAAGGGAGTTTCCGCGGCGAGAATAGCATCGCCATCCTTGCGAGAGTTGGGACCGGCAACACCCCAGCCATCGATGACGACTGTTTCGCACAGGTTAGCGACTTGTTTGAGAAGGTCGAATAGCACTCCATGGTAATTACTTACTGAGGACAACTTTTTGGTCAATTTTAGTCATGGTGAAACTGCGAAATGGTCAATTGCTGAACAAGTTTCACTGCGAGGGAAGAATTACTGACCAAAAGAAGAAGGTAAAGTAGAAAAAAGTGAGAGAGAAGTAAGGGAGGTGTGGTAGAAGGAAAGGAGGGAGGAGAAGAGAAGAGAAGAGAAGAGAGAGAGAGAAAAAATAATGGTTGACCGGTGAAGAGCAGTATCGGATGATCGACTGAATGGAGGGGTGAGGGGAGTGGATGTTCCGCCGGTGACACTTTTCGGTGAGGTGAGCGTAAGAGAGCGTCAGTCAACTGGTGGTTAAGTTTGTGGTGCAACGTCAAATCAAAGTCACGTTGTCGACCCGTGTTCCTCCTTCCCGACTCTTCCCTAAACCGAGTTTCACTCCAACATCACAATTCGTTTTTCTTAAAGATCGTCCGTAGGAGCGGTTTCCTGTCCCCGCAATGGCTGCTCGATCTCCGACCGCCGTTACTCCATTGCCGAAATTATCGTCTGCCCCCCAGACTCCCGTCGTCGGGGATATAACCGCCACAAGTTTAACACCAGTTCCTTTTCCTCCCCCACAGACCTTTGATATTATCCCGCCACTGCACGGTCTTCTGCTTCGACTACTCGCCCCACAAGCGAATCCCGACGGTGTTTCGAACAGCGCAAGAGCCGCTGAAGATTCCACTGCAGCTATAGCTCCCTCTGGTCCAGCATCAACTGCCGCGGTCCAGTCTCAAGTGCAGCCGCTACAACAGCACTCAGCCGCTGGGAATCAAAAGAATGACGGTGATGGCGTATTGCCGACGGTTTCCTCTGCGGCACCGGGTAGCGCCGCCGCCGCCGCCGAAATAGCTGCTGCATTGAGTTCATACACGCTTCCACCGCTTGACATCAAAGACCTCCCCACGGAGGCTAGTTCAATTAAAATTCGTATACAGAAAGCACGAGCAGTGGTGGAAAGCTTACCGGACGTGCAACGTTCCGTTTTGGAACAGGAAGAGGAGATCAATGAGCTCGAGGACAGGATCTCGAGGCTTAAATCGGTTATCGCTGATTTTGGAAGAAGAGCCGACATGGCAAACTTCGAGAAAACAAAGATGGAAACAGATTGAGAGACCCTCGGCCATGATAGGGATGTCTGTTTCACGGCAGGTATCCTCATGATTACAGCGGCGGATTTCAAAAAGCAGTTAGCCTCATCGTTTGCAGACAGTGAGAGAGCACGTTGTGTGCGACTCGCGTATCCTGATGATGACTCCCGGCGCCAGTACAGATCGTAGACAAATACATTAGCCCGCTAATATCCGGCTGAGCGATGGATGAGAAAGCATGCGAGATACCTTGGAGGATCCTAATGCAGGATCTCTTCCATAAACTTTTATGGTGTTGCTACATGGAAGACTTTGTTACGACTGTCTGTTCCCGATGACCTTTAGCTAAAGCAGAAGGAGAACGGCCCTCAGATGATTCTTCTGTGGGTAGTAAACAAAGCACACTGGAGAAGAGAAGAATTATAGCAACAGAATGGCGGATTCTGCCATCTTGATAGTATAAGGTATCTTTGGCGAGTTGCGTTCCGTTCCTTACGTGTTGGTTTCCGAGTTGTTTGAGGGGAGTTGTTATGTCGCGCTCACCCCTCCGTGGCTCCCACG
Source organism: Aspergillus coremiiformis (assembly GCA_009193565.1). Classification (NCBI taxonomy): domain Eukaryota; kingdom Fungi; phylum Ascomycota; class Eurotiomycetes; order Eurotiales; family Aspergillaceae; genus Aspergillus; species Aspergillus coremiiformis. The sequence continues at coordinate 9,780 of ML739191.1, read as the reverse complement.
GTCCCCATCCCATTTATTCCATCATGAGTGGAACGGACCTTTTACATGATAGAAATTGGACCTTAATATTTTTTTTTACCAATCAACTTTATATTGAAAATGAGGATTATAAATGGAGTAGATTAGGGAGGAGCCTAATAGATAATATGGTTTCAAAGCTCCAATTATATGTATGGTACGGAGTACTGTATGTACATTACCTGGTAGATCTTCTTTACGGTACTGCGTACTGCGTACTGCGTACGTCGAAGAAGAGAAACATTATCATCATGTGACTCATAGCTTTTCCATATTTTTTCTCACTAACCCCAAGACGGTTAACCTTGCTCATACCGGAGCCAATCAGCTTTCCAGTGAAGGCTCCGATGTCGTTCCAAACTCTCCCGTAATAGGACTTTTCATCCTGAATCCTGAGGCATTCACTCCGGACACCCCACCTGATCCCCTCCTCCATTTTCTCCTTCCTGCTTTCTCTCTTTCCTCTTTCCTTTCTTCTTCACACTCCTATTTTCTCACCTCTCTTCTCTCCCCCCAGTATCCTGTACTTTACTAGTTATCATTCTTCACAATGGCCACCTACGCTCTGTCGCAGGCCCACCGGGACGTGAGTACTACCTCTGTGGAATATTTTTACACCAGTCACTGACTCACCGAGGCAATGTAGCAAATGGAAAAGTCTCTCGTTGAGAGCGATCCCGAAATTGCTCAGATCATGGTAAGTTTGATCTATTCTCTATCAGAAATTGGTCGGACTGGGCTAACTTATTGGTAGGAAAAAGAGATTCAGCGTCAGCGTGAATCCATTGTCCTGATTGCTTCGGAGAACTTCACTTCCCACGCCGTCTTCAACGCGCTTGGCTCTCCCATGTCCAACAAGTACTCCGAGGGTTACCCCGGTGCCCGTTACTACGGTGGTAACCAGCACATCGATGCCATTGAGCTCACATGCCAGGCCCGTGCCCTGAAGGCCTTTAACCTCGACCCTGCTAAGTGGGGTGTTAACGTTCAGTGCCTGAGCGGAAGCCCTGCCAACCTGCAGGTCTACCAGGCTCTCATGCGTCCTCACGACCGCCTGATGGGTCTGGATCTTCCCCATGGAGGCCATCTGAGTCACGGATATCAGACCCCCGCGAAAAAGTAGGTTTTGTATTGTTTAGCGGTCGTTAGACTCATCTTCAGTGCTAATTCGGAACTCTTCAGGATCTCCGCTGTCTCTACTTACTTCGAGACCTTGCCCTACCGTGTCAACCTCGAGACAGGTATCATTGACTACGATACCCTGGAGGCCAACGCTGAGCTCTACCGCCCTAAGTGCTTGGTTGCCGGTACCTCTGCTTACTGTCGCCTGATCGACTACCAGCGCATGCGCAAGATCGCTGACAAGGTTGGCGCTTACCTCATTGTCGACATGGCCCACATCTCCGGATTGATCGCTGCCGGTGTCATTCCCTCTCCCTTCGAATACGCCGATGTTGTCACTACCACCACTCACAAGTCTCTTCGTGGCCCTCGTGGTGCCATGATCTTCTTCCGCAAGGGTGTGCGCAGCACTGACCCCAAGACTGGCAAGGACATCATGTACGACCTTGAGGCTCCTATCAACTTCTCCGTCTTCCCTGGTCACCAGGGTGGTCCCCACAACCACACTATCACTGCCCTTGCTGTTGCGCTCAAGCAGGTTGATACCCCCGAGTTCAAGCAGTACCAGCAGCAGGTCCTGAACAACGCCAAGGCCCTGGAGAACGAGTTCAAGCAGATGGGCCACAAGCTCGTTTCCGACGGCACCGACAGCCACATGGTTCTGCTGGATCTCCGCCCCAAGAGCTTGGATGGTGCTCGTGTTGAGGCCGTCTTGGAGCAGATCAACATTGCTTGCAACAAGAACTCTATTCCTGGCGACAAGTCTGCCCTCACCCCTTGCGGTATCCGTATTGGTGCTCCTGCCATGACTACCCGTGGTATGGGTGAGGAGGACTTCAAGCGCATTGCTCACTACATTGACCAGGCCATCAACGTCTGCAAGAAGGTCCAGAGTGAACTTCCCAAGGAGGCCAACAAGCTCAAGGACTTCAAGGCCAAGGTTGCCTCTGAGACCGTCTCGGACATCCTGGAGCTGCGCAAGGAGGTTGCCGCCTGGGCCTCTACTTTCCCTCTCCCCGTTTAAATGTGATACCAAAATGTTTCGTCTTTCGTTTGTTTAGTCTTGCAAGTTCAACATCATTGCGTCAAAAAGGATTAGGAGTGCGTTTCTAGGGGTTTATATCGGACTGCTTTTTCAACCTTACGCGGGTCATGGGATATGAGTATGTGAACGAACAATATGGCATTGGATGGCTTTTTCAACACATCTTCAACAGGACAAAAGTTCATGTCTGCATTATTGGGCTGGAGGTCCAGCTTTCAAATGGATATGCTTGCCATCTACGAGCAATTACAATATATATTAATGAGATTTTTAATCAAGTCACATACACGTAAATTACAAAACTGTAGCGCAAATGACGAAGGTATACAATTGAGAGTTAACAAGAATCAAGTACTACTCTACATGTAGCTTTCAATTCGAGTGAAACGTCATATTTGATATTCGCATTGAATGAATGAACCAGTCTTGTCGTAATCGGAAAGCAATCTATGCTACCTCATGCCCATCGCTTTAACAACCCCCTAAGAATACGCGCAGTCAAACAGAAAACACATCTCGATCAGAGTCGATCTACAACTCCGTCCTTTCTTCCCAGTCCACGACCGGGTCATCCCCTACGGTTGTCTCCATCTGATTCTGCCACGACTCGAATAGCAATGTGGCAACATTCTTACCCATGAGCGCGCTGGTCTCCATTGTAGATATAAAACTCTCGATTCCCCCAGTGTACCAGATATTAGGCGATAGGAGTGTCTCCTCAAAGGTGACCCGTGGGTAGAGAAACGGGTATGCATTCCAGCTCTTTTCATGGTACCAGCTTACATCCTGCTCGTCAAGATCACCAATGGTTGAATTATTCATGTTTACAGTAGCATCTGTGCTTTCTAGGCCAAGAATGTCCTTTACGAACCCGGCTGATAACCGCTCGGGTGAGAACACCTTGTAGACGTAGTGCGTTTCCGGAGTCCGGCCCGGAGAAGCTGGTGGATGGTCCACTGTTTGGAGGGTGCTAATGCTCCAGAAGCCGGTTGGACCAACTCCTTTCCTGCTAGAGCCTAGCTCTAGGCCGTCAGGAAGGGTGGTGATGATAGTTTCAGGAACCTGGGCATTGGCCCCTTGGAGGTTAAAGAATTTGGGTGAGAGCTTGTGTGGTGAGGAGAATAGCGTCACATGGAGTGTTACGAAAGGAATCTCGTCCGGCTGATTCTCCACCGGCGGAGTGATAGAGAGTTCGGAATACTGCAGGGGGCCGGCAATCACTACATCGTCAAAAATAAGTTTCTGCTCATTCGAGTTATTGGCCTTGTAGGTAAGAGTCAATGTGTTATCCGCATTACGTTGAATGGAGGTTACTGTATGATTGAGTCGAACGTCGGCTCGCGCGGACCTGAGCATTCCATGGAAGATTTGCCAATTTCCGCCCTTGACGGATACTGCTCCTTCTGTGGACATACACACTATGGACTCAAGACCATGTATGAGACCCAGATTCTGTCCGTAGTTGACTCGAGTACTTGCTTGTATGATCTCCCGAGAAAAGGTCGAAGAAATGCTGTTTTCACCGAGAAAAACATTACCTGGAGTTGAAGTCGAGTCTAGCAAGCCAGCGGCAGCGGCAGCGGCAGTGAGGGACCTAAATGGGAACAAAGGTTCCTCATAAAGCTTGAGAAACTTGTTGACTGTGGCTTTCATCAAGTTCTGGGTGCGAATGGGAGCCCAGCCATATCGCCAGAGCAGTTTAGGAATGCTCCACCAACTGTTATCCTGTAGGACAAACACGAATTGCTTCCCGTCCCAGATACCGATGTTATGATCAGCCTCCTGGGGTCGGGCCGAGTCGGCGCTATCGACGAATAGACCGAGCTCTCTGGATGCGTTCATAAGATGGTAATTGACCTTCACAAAGATCGATGCACCCAGTTCGACAGGATATACCGGCTGGTCCAGAACATTGACTGTTGTGGATCGACCGCCCACGTACGAAGCGCGTTCAAAGACGGTGATGTTGACTGGGATTGAAGATGCGTCGGCATATTTGCGTAAAGACCATGCAGCAGTAGAACCTCCTGCCCCAGCTCCTGTGGGTTTCATTAGCTTCTGGTATACAATGTTCTTGGGAGCTTGAACGCTCACCGATTATTGCTACCCGTCTAGGAACAGTATCGGAGGCTTGGGTCAAGAACTGTTTCTTTGCACCACTGAATGGTATATAAGACAGAGCTATGACATAGTATATGGACAGGAGCCAAATGGGTGATTTAACAAAGAATGCCATGGACAAAGCAAAGGCACTAGCCAGGGAGGGCTGAGTATTAGCGGCCAAGCATCCAATCTAGGTCATAAAATAAATAATACTCTAAGAAATGTGCACCACTGCACAATCCAGGACTCAATTTGCACACAAAACTATCAACTATCCTTTTGATTATAAGGATAATGATTGAGATGAAAGAAGGAAGGGGGAGATGAGATGTCGAGTGTCAGACTATTGATTAAGTACTTCTGTAAGACAACGTGACCTGGGTTGGATCTAGTCCCCAACAGGACTAGTCTATTTATCATCCACCTTATCGGCTTTAATTCGTCTTTTTCTCTTTCGGTTTCTTTTCTTTTCTTTTTTTTCCCCCTCTCTCGCTTATTATCTTATTCTTCCTATAAACATCCCCAACAATGGATCCTTATGACAGCGACTCGTCCGGCTTTGAAGATGAGGACCTCACGGAGACCAAAACGCTGTTGGGGTACCCTTCAGAAGAGATTCTAGATGATACCATTAGCCAACTCGGAGGCTGGCCAGTATGTGACTCCTTACATCCCTATGACTATACACTTACCACCTTGCTCATAGACATGGCTGGATGATTCTACCCCACCTCCAGGCGAATTCGCCAATTGCAAAGTCTGCAATCGCCCTATGCTCCTCCTCCTCCAATTGCACGGTGACCTCCCCGACCATTTCCCCGACAACGAGCGCCGACTATATATCTTCGGCTGTCCCCGAAAGCCATGCAATCGCAAGCCGGGCAGCATTAGAGCGTTGCGCGCAACACGGAGGTTGAAGAGCCAGCCAGCGCCGCCCAAGAAGGTGGAAAAGCAACAATTGGACAAGGAGAAAGAAAAGAAAAAGCAACAGGCTGAGACCCCGAAGCCGGATCTTGGGGCAAGTCTATTTGGGGCAACCTCTCTCACCGGAAGCGTCTCCGTAAACCAAAACCCTTTCTCGACATCCAGTTCGTCCTCCACGCAACCCAGTAACCCATTCGCTTCTCCTCTTGCGACAACTCAACCGGTTAAACCAGCCCCCTCCTCGACCCCGTCGGGAAATGCTCTCTCCGAGAGCTTTGCGGACAAAGTTCGAGTCTCCTCCCCGCCCCCGACCATCCAGCCCCCCGAGGCCGCCGGACCCGCTACACCTTGGCCCCCGCAGTCAGACTTCCCTTCACCGTACAAACAATACTATTTGGATGCGGAGTATGAAACGCTGTCTCGACCACCTACCCCGAAAGTCCCCGATAACGTTACTATCGATAACACCGAAGATGATGCCAACGGTGGCTCGGGCGCGGAGCTGAAGGATGCCCTAGAGTCGCAACTGGACAAAGTCTTCATGAAATTCTCTGCCCGTCTCGGACACAACCCCGAGCAGATTTTGCGATATGAATTCCGCGGCTCTCCACTCCTCTATTCACACACTGACGCCGTCGGAAAGCTTCTTTACGACCCCCAAAACCACTCCTTCGGCGCTAAAGTGACTACTACGGGAGGTTCTCGCCGCATTCCACGTTGTGAATACTGTGGTAGCGAGCGAGTATTCGAGCTGCAGCTCGTCCCTCATGCGATTACTGTGCTAGAAGACGGCCGGGAGGGCGTTGGACTGGGACCTAAGGATGATGGTATGGAATGGGGAACCATCATTCTTGGTGTCTGCAATAAGGACTGCGGCCCGAAGGAAGCCAGGGCGGTCGGTTGGCGTGAAGAGTGGGCAGGAGTCCAGTGGGAGGAATCGAAATAAACGTACAGGCTCATGACTGATGTTCGATGATGCTTATGACCGTATAGACCCAATCGACTTGAATTCAAAAGTTTACGTTTATCCCACCTATCTTACTACAGTAGTAGTATACCTTAGGACATATTGTCTGTAGCAGTCGGCCCAATACGACTTACTAGGAGACATACGAGCTCCTACATGAATAAACGCAGTGCTGGGGAAACCCTCGGTTTTCTTGGTTCTATGGGATATCTTCTCGAATATGAAGAAGTAAATAATGGCGAGAAAAAAAAAAGTTGTTTTTCACATAGACAACATCATGATGATGATAAACGTAAGTGATGTCAAGCAAACACGTAACGCCCAATGCGCCGGTCCTGACTTCCCAACCCTCCTCATGCAGGTCTATCCCCGTCATCATCTTGGGCTCCGAGCTCGTTTCGTGGGTCTGAAGCGGACATGATCCTTTTACGAGTCTTTTCAATTAAAATGGAAAAGACGCGACGCGAAGATCTATATACGGGCTGGATCTTCGAGGCATAATATTAGCAAGAAAAGAAAGAGACACGGGTAGATTTTCGATAAGAGACTTCGTTCAAGCGGCCTGCTCGAATCCCCGTCTGATGACACGGCCGAACATCTCGACACCGACATGTTCGCTCTTGACTTCGCTGCGGGCCTCGTTCTCCTTGTTGGTGGGAACCTTGACAACAGTGCCGTTGGCGCCGGACTTGTCAACCTCCCAGCTGCAGACCTCCACGACAAACTTCTCCAGCGCCTCACGGCTCCTCAGGTCCAGCCATTGCTCGAGGACCTCGGCGCTGATCTCCCGGAATGCCTTGCCAACCTCAACAGCGATGCGAATGCGGACGAGCTCCTCGAAACCGGCAACATCGGCGGTCAAGTCGGCGTAGAGATCGTCGGAGTTCAGGGTGGACCAGAACTGGGCGTACTGAGCGGACTCGAGGAGGGTGGAAAGGCGCGCAAGCTTCTGGACGGATTCAACGAAGTCGGACGTCTGAGATGCGGCTTGAGCCTCCGCGTTGCTGGAGGGGAAGGGCTGAGAGTGGGCGGGAAGCAGAGCGAGGCAAAGAGAGAAAGCGGGGGATGGGAAAACGGTAAGCGCCTTAGCAAGGACGTTGGTGACGGTCTCCGCCTGGAGGAGGTGGGGATTGAATTGGTAGCTGTCCAGAAGTGTTAGTGAGAAAGATGAAGAAGAAAATCCAATAAAGCTCATCCAGCGACTATTGATGATTCACGGGCTTTTTCAGAAGATTTTATTGTCCTCGACATCCCTCAGTGTGAGGTGTCAGTTAATAGGAAACGTGATTATCATAAAGATATTTCTCCATCATCTAAAGCTGGTGTGATATGGCATTTGCAGTGCGGAGCTGGGCCATTGCGTAAATAATGAAGCGCAGGAACTCACAGCTTCAACAGAGCCAAGTTGGCATAGCAGTCGAATGTCCTGTCTTCACATTGTTGTACAACATAATCCTGGAAAACAGTGGTCGTCTCGGGGTTGTATCTGTCCAGGCCGTTGAGGATGGCATCGATATTTGCCGGCCGGGTCTCACACTTGTCGAAAGCGACAACCATCTCGACGAATGTTTAGATTTCCTTGAAAAGATCGTTTAAACGAGAAGTTACCCCGGGTGGGAAGTTCAGTGTGGACCTTAACGGAACAAGCGCGTGGTTCTAATCGGACTGCGGGATGTTCTTTTTTTGGTGGGATTTTTCGAAAGTGTCGATTTGTCGATGTGCGGGCATTTCGGAGGGTCGGAGGGCCCGAAACGGTATATTTCACCGATTGGTCCGTAGATCGAAGTATGGAAATCCATGGATCATGATTCAGGTGCCCATTGACATTCCCGTCATCCGTCATGCATTCTCACAACACTCATCAACCTCGGGTATGTTGATTATTATACTTAATATCGTACCACAAAACAAGTCGACCCTAGCGAAAGGGCGGGGCAAGGAATGAATCCGATTTTGCTCCACCATACCTTTACTATTTACCAAGTGAGGAGTGTGCAGAGATCTCCCACTATAGGATATCAATAGTAAGAAGACCGACAAAGACTGGCAACGTGCCTCCATCTCTGGGACACTTGGAGGGGCACAAGGGTGTCATCAGGACTAACTTTATAATCTGAAATAGTTCTTACTCGGGATGAACTAAAACATGGGGTAATCTCATCGGATCGATATGAGGGGGGTAGTACGGAGTACATATATGTACATACATACTACCGGTACCGTTTAGTAGTCCAGTGGGGTGGTCTAATCACCCAAGTTTCATATATGACCGTGGTTCATATGATAAACTTACTCCTATCCTGATTTCTATCCATACAACTCATTACTAACCGATGTTATAGACGCTCGCTTTGGTCTCTTCGTTTGCGCGATTTCCCGTATATGTACTATTAGGAGTACAGGTTGTCAATTGACGTATGCATTAACAATAACTTTAACAAGATTTAATCAGATAAAATGTTGGGGATCGTCCCTTGTCGAAGGATTCGCAAGGAATTGGTTGCCGAGATTTATCGCGTCAAACCCGCGTTTATCCAACGTCTCAGTTGTTAAACGCAAAAAGGAGGAAGAAAAGGCCCTGAGAAATCATATAATCAAAACGTGGGGTTACTCCCGAGTCGTCTCTCGGGGGTTCTTGGAGGGGCATCAACGATGCGGGTCTCATCGGACATTTGCATCGAATCGCACAGACGACATCTCAGCTGCATGTTGGAAAGAAGGTTTTTTTTTATATATATATAACTTGGACAATTCTGTTAGCCAGGCCCGGCTCCATCAGTAGTAGTAATACTGGTAAGTTGCGAGGCCATGGAACAGGACCCATGGGTACCCCACGCTTGATTCAAGTTAATTAGTACTCAATTAACAAATATCAGCCCACCGGGCATGTTAACCTTTTTGTTCGGGTTCCAAGCTTGAATATCCTTCAATCTCCAACCCTGAATACAGTGTTGAGAAACCGAGTGTGAGGAGAAGGCTGACAACCACGTACGTGAATATCAGATCATGGGAAATATTCAAAGTTCCAAGGTTGATGCCTTGGATTGCCTTTTCCAGGTTTGGCTGGACTAACAAATGTAGTTATTAGTATGGAACAAACAATCATTACAGTATCATGGACAATGCAGGAAAATACCTATACAAGACTTCTGGTATGTACCTGCTCCAAGTACAGTACATTAGTACATACATAACAGTATCACTCGAGATGTAGGGACTGTAACTCCCGTCGCAGGGTTTGGGGTCTACATTTTACTCTGAACCACTCAGTATGCGGTGTAACATCGTACGGATGTTGCATGATCCAAGGATCTTTTCATAAGCGTAAGGCAAGGGATCTTCGTGGGCACCATACGGATAGTAGATATTTAGATATGCACAATAACATTGTGAAAGCCGTCTCAGATTGTTTCAGATGTATGCACTCCGTATTGTATGTATGCACTCCGTACTCCGTACGCGGTCTGTACGTGAGTGGGTACTAAGTACTCCGTACGGAGTAGTCCAGTCAGAACGCCCTATGTAGGTAAGAGTACTACTCCGTACGGAGTAAAGTGCAGGTCTTTCATTAGTTTATTTTTTATTTTATTTTTATTTCCCC